>APFE030296130.1:0-51035 GCA_000404065.3 Pinus taeda
ACATTAGCATAACAATAAACTATAATCAAGAGCATATACATATTATATTTAATTAAAATAATATTAAATATAATTAAATAAATAATAAATAAATTATAACATAAAATAATAATAATACATAAGATAAAAATAAATATACATAAAAGTTAAAAATATTAATAAATACAATAACATAATATTCATATTAATAAACACCCATATGTAGTTATTAAAATAAATCTATAATACATAAAAATTCAGAACAATATATTCATTTTTTTTTAAATAAATAAATATAATCAAATAAATATTAAGCAATTAAAACTCATTCAAATAAATATTTATAATTATTAATTAGCCGACCAAGTATAATAACAATAACTGAAATAAAAATTATTTTTCAACTATTAATAAAGCTCTGAAATTCATTATCTTCTCAAAAATTATCTCATTGCCCTGATGATGGACTCACTAAGGTAGTCCGAAACGTCGGTTTCATAACTGATCACAGGTTTTCCACAAATCAAATCAAGATCAAACAGCCTGTATGGACTCCCTCTTCAACACGAAGAGAATATTTGTCATAATGTGATGTTGGACCATGGTTGACTATGATTGATTTTCATATGGGGACAATCTTTGTCAAAATGCAACGTTGGTCCATGGTTGACCATGACTGATTTTCATATGGACACAATCTTTGTCACAATGCAATTTTCGACAATGGTTGATTTTCATATTGAGAAAAGATTTGTCATAGTGTGACATTAGACCATGTTTATAAACCCAAGGGATTTATATTATACCTAAGGATTAATATTATCAACCCTATGAATAATATTATACCTTAGGAATATGAACCCTTAGATTAATAAACTAAAGGGATCGATATCATAAGCCCAATGCAATAAAAACCCAAGGGATTAATACTAAAAACACTAAAATAAATGGGGTTGACCATGGTTTACCATGGTTGATTTTCATATTGAGACAACCTTTGTCACAATGCGACATTGGTTCATGGTTGGCCATGGTTGATTTCATATTGAGGCAATCTTTGTCAAAATGTGACATTGGACCATGGTTGACCATAATAATAAGCCTAAGGGATTTATATTAAACCCTAAGATTAATATTATTAAACCCTAGGGAATAATATTGAACCCAAGGGATTAATATTGTAAACCCTAGGTATATAAACCCTAAGATAAATATTATTAACCATAAAATAAACATGGTTGACCATGGTTGATTTTCATATTGAGACAATATTTGTCACAATATGATGTTTGACCACGATTAATTTTCATATTAAGACAATATTTGTCATAACGTGACACTAGACCATGGTTGACCATGGTTGATTTTCATATTTAGAAATTTTTTGTCACAATTTGGTGTTGGACCATGGTTAAACATGGTTAACCATGGTCGACAATGATTGGCCATGACTAACCATGGTTGACCATAGTTTTCCATGGTTGTTTTTCATATTGAGACAATCTTTGTCTAAATGTGACATTAAACCATCACTGACCGTGCTTGACAATGGTTGAGCATGGTTGAACATAGTTGATTTTCATATTGAGACAATCTTTTTCACAATTAGACATTAGACCATGGTTGACCATGATTATAAATTCAAGGGATTTATAATAAACCCTAGGATTAATATTATAAACCCTATGAAGAATATGAACCCTTAGATTAATAAACCCAGGGATTGATATTATAAACCCAAACGAGTAAGAAACCTAAGGTATTAAGACTAAAAACCAAGAGAATAATATTAAACCAAAGAGATTAATATTATAGACCCGAGGTATATAAAACCCACACCAATATAATATCTAGCTTAGTGACCTTAAAATTAAATTGTCATTATGATTATAAAAATTAGTTAGGGTTTCAATTTGGTAAAAACAGGTTTCAATGGGTTTTAATGTCAACTATGTTTAATATTTTATTTAGTATATTTGTGGGGATAAAATAAATATAAACAAAATAACCAAAGTTTTTCTCACTTATAATTGGTTGAGGTTGATTATATTTCTCCATAAAAGATTAGAAGTTCAAATTTATAGTAGAAATAGAGTATAGGTATATGTTTTTGTAAACTTTAATAATCAAATTGTTTCTCAATATTTAGATTAAATGATATTTATGATTTTTCATTGCAACTAAAATTACTTTAATTACTTAATAATCAATTTCTCTTAAATTTAATAAAAATAGTTAACAACCTAAAATCTAAAGAAATGAATCAATATGTTTTTAATTCAATACTAATAACTATCAATTTACATTTATTGATACTAAGAAAAATAATTTATCTTAAGATAAATTAATAATTAAATTATGATAAATTTTATGTTAAAAACAATACACTATTTTTACTCTAGACATTTGTCAAAAACCTTTTTTATAAGCATTAAAAATAGACTCACTTGAAAAAAGTCATTCAAGTACATCTCTGTTAGAAAAATTGCCTAAACTGTACCATTAAATGCAATTCCATATTTTAATTATAGATAATTTCCAAAAACTTATATTATAATTTCAAATCACAAACATCTGATATTAAAATATATAAAATAATACATATTTCCTTTGCTTTTAAATTTAATTTACCTTTTAATTTTAAAGGTAAATTCTTATTAAAAACACATTATTCTTAACCATTATGCCTGCTATATAAAAATCTGCGTTAAAACATTTCTTCATCTAATATATTCACCGAGATTGTCTGCAAGTTGGGAAGGATTATGATACCCATGCATAGGCTGGTTAACAGGCGAGGGATACATACTTTCTTTCTCTTCTGAATTGAGTGCAGTCAAAATAGTTTCGACTTTTTAACAATTTTATCCTCCTGCTCGTTATTGGTGTCAGGCTTAAACAATCAATCATTAGGAAAATCAAATTACAACATTTAATAATATATTTATTACATTCATCTGCGGACTATGTATTGCGTCAATCATTAGTAAAATCAAATTATGATATAAACGCCAAGTCAATCATTGTTAAAATAACAGTATAGCATTGGCGAATATATTTGTAACATTCATCGATGAATTCCGCCCCTGGACTCTGATTAACAAACATATTTTTTGAAATTTATCCATGAATTTGCCCATGAATATTACATCAAATTATAATAATTTTTTTAGCAAACTCTGCTTAACATTTATTAGCATATTTGAAACATCTATCCATCAACTCTTTAACTATGCCTATGAATACTAAATCAAGTTATAATATTTAATATCATATTTGCAAAATATTTGAAACATCTATCCATGAAGTCTTTAGCTCTGCTCATGAATAATAAATCAAGTTATAACATTTAATAACATATTTGGAACGTTTAGCCATGAACTGTGTACAGAGTAGAAAACTGAAATATAATTTATAAATATTGGAAAGTATTAGGGTTTTCTTTCAAGAAGTCAAACTTGCAAATACAATTCAATATATGCTCGGTCGGTGTTTATGTCCTCCTCTGTGGTTTCTTTGTTTGATTACAGCGGCTTGCCTGCAGCCACCTTTGCAGCTTCAACGGGCAGGCTGTTTTTTGGCCATAAATACAGTATAGAACCATCTGACCCAGCCCTAGTGGCACTCCAACAAAGTTTGGTGCCTGTGCAAAATGAAGAGCATGACAATAAAAAATGAAATTCATCCTGAGATTGATGTAACTATATTTGTCGATGGTGGTGGGTCATACACAATGTCTCGGCTGACAACCCGATACACCATCCATAACAAACTTCCTAGAAAAGCGAACAATGAGAAATAGATGTTGGGCATGAACTCCACGTTCTTGCTCTGAATTACCAGTGTCTGATTGTATAATGAGATAGAGTACGTTAATATGTACAAGAGATATCATTATTAATCCAAGTAACCACTAAGTGAAGATTTTGGCAATATCATTCAATGATCAGTACCAGGAGTGGACGAAAAAATAATACTATATAGAGCTTAGTAATAAATTGAACTTCACATTGTAATTGGCTTCTCATAATATGAACAAAATGACATTTGAAAATTTGACGATATGTAATGTTTTTGGAAATGAAAAAGAACGTTCATAATGTTATGAAATCAAGAACGCCCATGATACTATTCTTTAAACTTGTAACTTTCGCGTAGCAATGCAGACGATGATACCACGGCAAACCCAAGGAAACACAGCAATATCCATGGAATGCAACTACTACCGCAAAGAGCGTACCTGCGAACCAGAGCGATTGACTCATAAATTATCTTCTCAGTAAATCTTACAGCAAAGGGACCAAGTCTTCTACGCTAGTGACCCAACCTTAACCATGTCCATCTATGGCAGCTCGATCCACACAGAAATCCATGTCATTTTGTAAGAGAGAGATAAAAATCACACTTTGAATTAAATGAAGGAGTTGTAGCTCACAGGTGTGTACGCACCTGGGAGACTGCACTCAAACAAAGAGGAGACTCACTCTCACGTTCACTCTCTACATTACGTCAAATGAATATTACAATATTAAATACATCACTGAAAAATAGGTAGTTGTAAACAACCTCCTAAACTCTAGGAACTAATCCTAAACTAAGGAGATACGTTACAACCATATAACCATTTCTCCATTATTTCTAACTCCCCCCCTTAATGGAGAAAGGGTTATTTTGCACTCCTAACATCCCTCTAAATAACTCAAACTTTACTCGCCCTAGAGGCTTAGTAAAAATATCAGCTAAATTATCACAAGTGTTACAATACTCCACACATATTTCTTTTGACTGTATCTTTTCTCAAACAAAATGAAACTGAGTGTCAATGTGTTTAGTATTCTTATGGAAAACTGGATTGTATGCAAACTTTATTGTGCTCTAGTTGTCAGTTTTGATGCTCATTGCTTCTTTCTGACTTTCACCTACATCGCTAAGCAATCTCCTCAACCCGATGGCTTCGCATGTTGCTGCACACAATGCCTGGTACTCAGCTTCACATGATGATAATGCTACAGTAATTTGCTTTTTGCTACTCCACGAAATAACCCCGGATCCAATACTAAATGCATATCCTGTGATGGATCTACGATCATCCAGGTGCCTGCCCAATCTGAATCTGAATAACCTGCTAAAGTAACATCAGAAATGTCAGTGTATAAAAGACCATAATTACAAGTACCACTAAGGTACCTCAACACACATTTTGCTGCATTCCAGTGACTGTCAAGTGGTCTGGACATAAACTGGCTCAGCACACTAACAGAGTATGCCAAATCAGGCCTAGTTGTCGTGAGATAGATCAGACTTCCGACTAGCTGTCTATACAAAGTAGCATCCAACTGTTTTGTGCCATCGTCACTGCTTAACTTAAGATTCTGTTGCAATGGTGTTGCTGCTGTTTTACATTGTTCCATTCTGAATCTTTCCAACAGGGTTCTAGCATACTTTCCTTGGGTTAGAAAAGTTTGACCAGAATCTTTCCATACCTCCAAACCTAGGCAATAATGAAGATCTCCAAGGTCTTTCATTCCAAATACCTGTGACATTTTCTGCTTGATTTCTTTGATCAAATTATCTACATTCCCTGTTATTATCATGTCATCCACATACAAAGAAATCAAAATGATTTGCCTCTGTTTATTTATCTTGGTATATAGGTTTGGCTCGTTGAGGCTCCTATGAAAACCATGCTCAATAAAAAATGAATCAATTTTGTCATACCATGACCTGGGTGCTTGTTTCCAGCCATAAAGTGCCTTATGCAATTTACACACTAAATGCTCCTGTCCCTTTTTCACAAAACCAGGAGGCTGTACTAAATAAATTTCTTCCTTTAATTCTCCATTCAGAAATGCAAACTTAACATCTAACTGGTGTAGCTTCCATTTATGTTTTGTTGCTAAACAGATTAGCATTCTAATTGTATTTAGTTTAGCTACAGGGGCAAAGGTGTCATCGAAATCTATGCCTTCTTGCTGTGAATAACCCTTTGCTATGAGTCTGGCTTTGAATTTTTCTACAATCCCATCTGCCTTTATCTTAGGTTTATACAGCCACTTACAACCTATAGGGTTTTTTCCTTCTGGCAACTCAACTAAGTCCCAAGTATGGTTTCTATATATTGATTCCATTTCTTCATGCATTGCAGCCTTCCATTCATCTGATTTACTAGCTTCTTCATAGTTTGAAGGTTCTACAATGTTTAAAATTTTGGACATTAAAGCATAGCCTTGCAATCTTGCAGGTAGTGTAGTCTTCCTACCTGATCTTCTAGGTAAAGGACTTACCTCAACTCTATCTGTTTCAGCACTTCCCGGGCCTGTATTATCACTTATTACACTATCTACTGTTACTTCTTCCTGTTTCTGCTCCTGCTCCTGCTCTTCTTCCTCGTCACCGTTCAGTTCTATCAGCAGTGGAATGTGGCTTTCATTGTTAGAGTCTTCCTTTCCATCTTCAGTCTCTTCATGAAAAACGACCTCTCTGCTTGCAAACACTTTATGAGTCACAGGATTATATAACTTGTATGCCTTATACTCTCTGCCATATCCTTCAAATATAAATTTCAAGGCTTTGGGGTCTAGCTTTTTCCTATATGCTTTTGGTATATGAGCAAAAGCTTTAGATCCAAATATTCTTAAATGACCGACTGTTGGCTTGAGTCCAAACAGTGCTTCAAAGGGGGTTTTGAAGCCAAGACTTTTGGTAGGACTCCTATTCTTTAAATAAACAACAGTATTAATGGCTTCTTCCCAAAGACCATTAGAAATACCCTTACCTTGAAGCATATTTTTCGCGCACTCCACAAGGGTCCTGTTCTTGCATTCTGCTACTCCATTCTGATGTGGAGTGTGTGGCACTATGAATTGCTGTATAATCCCATGCTGCTTGCAGAAGTTCATGAACTCACCTAACCTGTATTCTCCCCCTTGGTCCGAGCGGAGAATCTTTATCTTCTTTCCTCTTTGGTTCTCTATCATCAATTTGAATTATTTAAAGTATTGGAAAGCTTGACTCTTTTTGCTTAAAAAATACACCCAAGAGAACCTAGTGCAGTCATCTGTAAATAGTAGAAAGTAGTATGCACCTCCTAAAGACCTAGTCTGCATAGGTCCACAAATATATGTATGCACTAGTTCTAGGATGTCTCTTTCTTTTCTATTAACATGCAAAGGGAATTCATCTCTATGCATCTTCCCTAATGCACATCCATCTCATTCCAGTTTGACATTATGTAAAGCAGGAAGACCATCGACCATACCTTTCTTCTGAAGTAAGATGAGGTCTTGCAAATTGAGATGTCCAAATCTCCGATGCCAGAGATTTTCGACTGTTGATGTTGCTGCAACCATCGCTTGTCATGGCATGCTCCTTGCATCCAGTCTGTACAAACTCCCCACGTGTACTCCTGTTGCAACTGTCTCCAATTGGCTATCCTGAATGACACATCCATTTTTGAATAATTGCACCTGCATGTCCTGATCTGTTATCATAGAGACAGAGATCAAATTCTTTTTAATTCCTGGAACATATAAAACATTTTTGAGATGTTTGATGTCTCCACTAGGTAGCTTCACAGGAATATCCCCACAACTTTTGATCTCATACCCACTGTCATCTCCTAAGTAAATTTTTGATCCACATGCAGACTCTTCAAGAAACTCAAAACAATCTTTCTTACCGGTCATATGCGAGGATGCGCCATAATCAACATACCATATATTATCCTCATCTCCTTTTGATGCTGAAAGTGCACAATCGACTGTAAATAATCAAAGATCATGGTCGTGGTCATCCTCTTCTCCAGCAAAACACCCCTAATGTTTCCTCTGTTTGCCTTTTCTTTCATCCGCCTACCTCTTATATCATTCTTTAATCTGGTGGCCAGGCTTCCCACAGTAAAAACATCTCTTAACATAATTATCAGTCATACCTCTGAATGGTCTCTTTTGAAAAGAGTTGGCCCCTTTCTGCTGCTCCTGCTGCGGTTGCTGATGCTGATGTTGGTGTTGGTGCTACTTTCCTCTATACTGTCGCCTCTTCGCCATCATAGCTAAGTCATTGCTCTGAGTTTTCAGATTCTATCGTCGCTCCTCCTCTTGGAGCAGAATCGTTGTCAGCTCATCACACAAGGGGGCTTTCTCCCTCGCTAACAACCATGAGATGAATGTCTGATATTCATCGGTCATTCTGTTCAGTGTAAGTGTAACCAGATCTGAATCTGATACCTTCTCTCAAATGGCTCCCAATTTGTCTTTCAGATCCTTGACTCTGGCCATGAATCCACCAACGGATTCATTCTCATCCATCTTTAATGCAAACAATTTTCCCTTGAGTGCTAGAACACGATTTGTGTTCTGTGTCTCGTACAGATTCTTGATTGTGGTCCATATATCTGCGGCCGAATTGCAATCTCTGATATGGGGGATAATGTTGTCTTTGACAGACATCTTCAGTATGACTTTTGCCTTTGTTTCTCTCTTATCCCAGTCTTGTTCTTGGGTCGGTGTTCCAGTTCTCTGCTCATTTCCCAAGACGATCAACCATGCATTCACACTCTCCAGCAAAGTTTGCATTTTGAACTTCCAATTAGAGAAGTTCGTTCCATCGAGCTTGCCAGACTCGTGGAGGTATGATTCCAAACTGTTGTTCATTTTCGCCCAACTGAACACTCCAATCGGCCACCACCGGGCAAGTCCGATCTGCTACCACCAAACAGATCAGGAACTTCACTGTACCACCACCGGGCAAGTCCGATCTGCTGCCACCGAACAGATCAGGGACTTCACTGTGCCACCACCGGGCAAGTCCGATCTGCTGCCACCGAATAGATCAGGGATTTCACTGTGCCACCACCGGGCAAAACCGATCTGCTACCACCGAACAGATCAACAAGCAAGCTACAACACGCCACCACCAGGCAAGGGCGATTTTCTTCCACCGAACAGATCAAGGAGCTGCATTGCGCCACCACCGGGCAAAACACCGATCTGCTTCCACCGAGCAAATCACAGAGCTCTGATTCGCCACCATCGGGCAGGTCCGATCACGGAACCCCAATTCGCCACCACTGGGCAGATCCGATCTGCTACCTCCGAGCTGATCAAGGATCCTCAATTCGCCACCATCGGGCAAATCAAATCTGCTGCCACCGAGCAGAAATCTCCACGTGCCACCACCGAGCAACTCCAGATTTGCAACCAAAAAAAAAATTTGCAGATTTCCATAGAGAAAGAGGTTGGCTCTATGGCGCTCTGAATAGCTAAAAATTCGTGCCAATTGCGGAAAACAAAAATTCACGAAGTGCACGTAAATTGTCGCGCTTAACAGCCATGGATCTGCACCAATTTTAGTTATAATTTTCCTGGCACACTTTTCAGCCCAAAACCAGTGCCAATGGCGCGCTTTTCAGCCCAAAAGTAGCACCAATTGCTCCTGGTGCACTTTTCAGCCCCAAACCAGCACCAATGGCGCGCTTTTTCTTTAAAAAGTAGTGTCAATTACTCAACCTTTTCTCCAGCTCAAAGATGATCAGTCATCTGAGACCCTTCACTCCAGGTGTTACTGCAGCTCCACCTGATCACACAGATACATTTACAAGCTCTCCTACCACTACAGATGTGAAACTAATGATACATCCAAAAAAAAAATTAAGGCTACCTCTACCCTAAGCTCTGATACCAAAATAAAAATCACACTTTGAATTAAATGAAGGAGTTGCAGCTCATAGGTGTGTACGACTCTTGGGAGACTGCACTCAAACAAAGAGGAGACTCACTCTCACGTTCACTCTCTACATTACATCAAATGAATATTACAATATTAAATACATCACTGAAAAATAGGTAGTTGTAAACAACCTCCTAAACTCTAGGAACTAATCCTAAACTAAGGAGATACGTTACAACCATATAACCGTTTCTCCATTATTTCTAACTGAGAGAATGCAAGAGCCTGTGCAATAATAGCTTTTTTTTTCGCAAGAAAAAAATGTACGTTTTTATTAATAGGAAATGTTGTACATTGTGGAAGATCTTGTTCACATTACAGAGTATATATTCTTGATGAGAATATCCCCCCCCAAAAAAAAGGAGCAGTCTGGTATAGAATTGCCAAGAAATTCTACCTTGTAGCTTCATATGGAAACATAGCATATACAAGGTTTTGATAGAGCTGAGCCTAATTAATAAAACATATTGCTGAAGATCGAAAAAGGAAAATTACCAAGACATGCATCTGGTGACGCTATAAGACGTGCATAGAGTAACAAAAATCAAATTGACTGAGGCAAAGAGAGATCCCCTCATAAAGCAGTTCATAATGAATCTGCCCTTGAAGAAGGGGAAAATCATGCTTGGAAAGTGCATCAGCTTCAGATTTTTTCTCCCGAAAGACATGTTGGAAGGAGATCTATGAGAAGAGGTGTTTTAGGCCCAAAATTCGCAACATCCATTTGAAAAGTGAGGGGATCTTTAAGGTGTTGCGATCTTGAATCCATCTTATCATAGAAAGGGAATGTCCAACAACCATAATGCAATCCAGATTTAGCCATTGGGCCACCTGCAAGGTTCTCCATAAGGAGAGCATTTATGCTCTATTGTTGTCTACCAAGCTGGCAAACCACCTGAATTGATAGGTCAGAACTGAATTGATATGAAGCGAGACACCAAATCCGCATCTCCCACCAACAGAAGCTCCGTAAAAAAAAAAAAAAATGGGAAAATATTGGACAAGTTAGCATGATCGATGGATATGGTAGATTCTTTGGGACACCAAAGGCCAATCTCTTGAAAGTGAGCGGGGAATTCGGATTGGGAGGTTTCTCTTCAAATATGTACTTGTTGCAAGAGCGCCAAATGTCCAAAAGACATATAGGGGAACAACCCAATGTTATTTTGATTGGAAGCCCCAAGAGCAAAATGAGTTTTCTATGGAGGACCTATCACCAATGACCTCGGTTCCCAAGTGAGGGTATACTTTCTTCCAGATGTCCTACGTGAAAGGGAAATGAATGAAGAGGTATGTATAGTCTTCCAATGAAGATTTACAGTGAGGGAATTTACCAGGACCCACAAATCCTCTCTTCATGAGTGTGTCCCAGGACAAAATTCGATTGTGAAATATAAGCCAAGTGAAACATATAATCTTGAGAAGTACATCCCAAGACCACAATTGTGCAGTGAGCTTCGGAAATAGAAGATTTGGAGAACATGAAATGATGTGTTCATATACTTTTGTGGCTGAAATTCATCCATCCATTATATGACTGCCCCAAACCAAATAATATGGATGGGAGGATAACATGATTCTGGCCTGGCAAAGGTTGTTGCGATAAACTTCCCATTCAACAACCATATATTCAGGGATGCCAATTTCCCAAACATGTGGCCATATTGGCGGAGACAAGAGTGTGTGAGAGCCCCTCGCAATGCTGGCCAGAGAGGAGTGTCTCAATTGATTAAGGGAGATGATGATGCGAGGGATAAATGGGGCTTTCTAGGCATGCCTCTGATGGCATCCATCCCCACATTGACCTCTAAACCATTATCAACAACCCAAACAAGGCTACTGCAAAGCCAAGGGACTGCACTCCATAGGCTTCTCCAAGTTGCAGACATGCATTTAGTGGATGGAACAACATTGCTAATCCATTCCTCCAATCCATTGTTATGTAGATATTTTGCAGCCATGATTTTCTTCCATAGACCTTGTTCTCCAAAGACATGCCATAGGTTTGTACACAAAAGAACCAAATTGAAATTTTTGAAATTAAGGATGCCCCATCCTTCAATCTTAATTGGTCTAGAGATTAGATTGAGGCTAGAAAGGGGGATTTTTCTTCTGTTGCCAGATCCCAACCATAGAAAATGTCACACAATGGATTCAATCTTCTTCATAGCAGATTGAGGGATCTAAAATATATTCATCCAATATACAGGGATGCTTTGGAATACAGCTCGAATCATGACAACCGTACCTCCAAGAGTTAACCACCTATGATCCCAGCGACATAACATTCTCTCAAATTTGTTGACTAGGCAATCCCAATCTGAAAGCTTGTAACTGCTATGCTTCATTGTTAAGATATGAGCTTTGCATCTTCCATATTATGCGATTTATGATGCCTTTTGATGTTAACATTCTTCTTCGTTTATTGATGTATGATATATTACTATATCAGTAATAAAAAATTACTAAGTAAGAAAATCCCTCATATTTCTAAAAAGAAAATGGAAAAACAACATGTATAGATTTTAAATAGCCATTTAATTCATTTATTATATATTTTGGATAGTTTTTAAGTTTATTTTTAGATTTAATGGTTTAGAATCAAGAAAAAATTTAGATATTTATTTAGTTTATTTTTAGATTTAATTGTTTAGAATAAGGAAAAAATTTAAATATTTTTTTAGTTTATTTTTAGATTTAATTGTTTAGAATCAAGAAAAAGTTTGTTGGAATTAAGAATGGTAATTTTTTATAATTGATATGTTGCTAAATCCATATACATACAATCAAAAACTTATTTAAAACTGCCAAATTCCAATAAAAACTTTAAAACTACCAAATTCCAATAAAAACTCTATAACTTATATAATAGTTAGAAAATGTCCCCTCAAATAAGAAGAGCTACATGCTTTAACTGTACTAACAACAGTCCGATGAAATTTTCAAGAGCTACATCCTTCAACTGCACTAACAACAGTGCAATGAAATTTTCAAGGTATGCACTCCATTTATTTTTTCTTTAATCTCTGCGTTATTTTCGATGAACAGAAAAGAAACATGGAAATATCGCCTTGTAAAGATTTAATATTATAGATCATCTGCCTCTACCGCTACCTGTAATATACATACTGGATTTTCTTCCCTATTCTGAACTCACTAATCCTTCAAGGAATTTCTCTCTTTGCCTCAGCGTTGTATTGAGAAACTTTTTTATCAACAGTTTTGGCATTAGTCCATGTTCGCACCTGATTGTTTCAGCTCTATCAATGAAGTCTACAGTGAAAATATCCCACATGGATTGTGGCAAACATAAGCAGTTGTGCCCACCAGAATTCGACGAAGATTTAGGAGAATTGGTGGCGTTTCCACTGGACTGGAACATAGCTTTCTTCATCGATTCTAAACAGTGAAATCATTCTAGTACTCTACAACAAGGTGAACTACTAAATTAGATTATTTCATAGAACAAAACATAGGAAAACAGACTAGAACATAAATTTCTAGTAGCTCCGAAAATTGAATTTATCATAACCACTCACCTCTGGATGGCCTAATTAGTTATGATCAACAAACCCTTTGCATTGAAATATAATTCCAACTGTAGCGTTTGCTGTGCAACAGAAAACCGCCATTGGAGGTCCCCACTATTTCCATTTTGTTCATTTGCGATGCGATTGTGCGATGCAATCAAATCACAAACCGCTATCGCACATTAACCTGTTGCACACCTGCTTTGTGCTGATTGCGATTTCGCGATGCGATCAAATCACAAATCGCAAATCACACTCATGTTAATGCTTCACTTGTTTTCTCTTCTGCCGACGCAAAGTTGCAATGCGATCCAAATCGCAAATCACTTATCTCACCCTTTTCTCAAAATCAAAGGTTGTTGTATAGGCCTGCAGCAAATGAATTTAACGTAAAGTAGAAGTTTCATTTACCACCAGTTTTGTCATTAAAACAATAAATGTAATTTACTCTGGTTGGTAAACATTGGTAAGATTTTCATTTTATTGTTTTTTATTTTCACGGGAGTATGGCAAGTAAAACCATATATATTCCTTTGTTTGCTTTTGTTAATGTGTGTGCAAAGGAAAAACTCGCCGCAGCCAATGCAAGAAGAATACACACAGCAGTGTGAAGTGATTGTAATTTTGTTGTTTTGTTGAAAATGTAATAAGAAGAAAACGCAGCAGCGTAGAATTATGAAGTGAGGGTAAACGCAGCAACGCCTGGTAGAAATTTTTATGCACAACAGTGCGATGGTAATGGTGTAGGTGTTCCTTGAAAAATGAGAGAAGCGCACAGCAACACGAGCTCATGAATGAAACTTTTATGCACAATAGTGCGAAGATTGAAATGTAATGCAACATGCAGAAGCGTGAGTTTTTTGGTAGTTCGTTGGTGAAAGACGAAGTGAAGCGCAACAGCAAGAAGGTAATGCATTGCCCTGTTTTTTTTTGTAAAACATGAAATGAAATATACATCCAGCAGTGTGAGTATAGTTACTATTGGTGAATATGTTTTAGATAGGAGAAGACAGAGTCTGTAATGCACAGCAGTGCAGTGATATTATAGCCTGAGCGCCATTGTGAAGAGTAGCGTGCAAATGTTTTTTGAGAGAACGAATTGCAATTTAATGTGTGGCGCAGTAGCGCGATAGCAAGAAGGAGATGCACAACGGTGCAAAGATTGAAACGTAAGTTTTATTGTCTATTGATAGAGAGGGTAGAAGCGCAGCAACGCATATGAATGTAGTGTTTGTTGTTTGCATATGAAATGCAAGTGAGGCATAGTAGTGCGAGAGTTATTGTTTGTTGAAACGAAAAGGGAAGCACGCATCAATGCACAAGTGAAGAAATATTTCACACAGAAGTGTGAATGTAATGCAAAGAATACACGACAGCGTGAAGTCTTTGCAGTTGTTTATTGAGAGAACGAAAGGGAACTCACAGCAGAGAGAATGTAAGAAGTTTATTTTTACACACAACAGTGTGAATGTTCTGTTTGTTGTTGAACATGAAATGTAATACACAGCAACATAGAATAGCAATGTAATGGGAATGCACAACAGTGCAGAGAAAGTTTTTGGTTGTTGAATATCCAAAGGACAATACGCAGAAGCATAAATGTAAGTTTTTTGTTACAGCAATGAATGTAAGAAATTTTACACACAGCAGTGTAAAATTTCAAAGCAGAGACAAAGTAAATTATTTGTGTGAAACTAAAATGTTCCCTGGTTGTAATCCCTCTCAATGGGGAAGATGCTTTTGTAATAGCAGTTGTGAAATCCCTTTGTGTGAGGAAGATGATTTATGTAACAATTGGTTTCCCGTTAATGAATAGAAGTTTTTTTTGGGTTGTTGAAACTCTGTCTGCAGCAAAACAATTTTAGTTTCCGCTGTGTTAAGATCCTGCAAAAACAGAGCATTGTTCTCTGTTCACTTATTTGTTTGGAATTATCAGAAATTCCCAACAGTGGTATCAGAGCTTGTCCAAGCTCTTTGAAGGTGTCAAAGAAGCTGAAGGAAGGATTTCTTACTGTAGCATCTTCTCCAGCAAAGTGAAGACTCAGTCAAGAAAAATACAAGGTATTTCTCAAGTTTTTTTTGTGTTTCTGTTGAAGACAGTCAGTGATTTTTAAATACACAATCAAGTATTTGAAGCATAGTTTAATGTGCTAGAATGGCTGGCTCCAGCACTAGCATGGGTATCTTTAATACTCAGCTCCCACTATTTAATGGGAAACACTATGACTATTGGGCAATAACCATGAAAGCCCTGCTTACCTCACGAGACCTATGGGAATTTGTTGAGGATGGTTTTGAAGAACCAATAGATGAAAATGAGTTTAATAACTTAACTCAGGCAGAGAAAGAACTGTTGAAGAGAAATAAGGAGAAGAATTGTAAAGCCCTCTACTATTTGTATCGAGCAGTGGATGAGAATGTGTTTGAAAGGATAGCAGCAGCTGAGAGATCCAAAGAAGCATGGCAAACTCTCAAGATAGCCTATCAAGGCATGGAGAAAGTGAAGACAGCAAAACCTCAGCTCAATGAGGAGGAAGCTTGGGATGGAAGCATAGAGAAAAGAGTGAATGATAAAAACTCTTTGTCTCATGATGAAGATGATGAGGAGATGGCTGAAATACATCCCTAGACAGCAGCATCAGAACAAGGGGAGCAAGAGACACCCTTGAGGAGAAATGAAAGTGCTTCTCCAAGCACACCACAAGGAGGAAATTCAAGTGCTTCTTCAAGCACTTGTACACCAAATGAAGGTATGAACTCTTTGTTTGCTTTATATTGTCATGTTGATGACCCTGTTCATTTCGAAGAAGCAATTAAGGATAGGAAATGGACAAAACCCATGAATGGGAGAAAGGAATTGAAGTTCCTTGAAGATCTATTTAAAGAGTATGGAGTTCGATAGGTAACTCTTGCTAAGATGGCTGAGATGGGCTTCACTGCCAACACCCTTGTCAATATGATAGAGGAAGAGATTGAAGATTTGATGAAGGCACTAGTAGAACTCTATCATATGGATCTTCTTATAGGGGAGAGATATGGAATTAAATTTGCCATAAGAGCACAGAAGGAGCAGGTTGCAGATATTCTGACCAAACCATTGGAGCAGAAATTTTTTTAATTTTTAATGAAGTGTCTGGGTATGACTAATAACCCAACAGTTGAAATTAAAGGGGAGCGTTGAAATATAATTCCAGCTGCAGTGTTTGTTGTGCAGCAGAAAACTACCATTGGAGTTCCCCGCTATTTCCATTTTGTTCATTTGCGATGCGATCAAATTGTAGATCGCTATCGCACATTAGCCTGTTGCACCCCTACTTTGCGCCGATTGCGTTTTCGCGATGCGATCAAATCAGAAATCACACTCATGTTAATGCTTCACTTGTTTTCTCTTCCGCCGACGCAAAGTTGTGATGTGATCCAAGTTGCAAATTGCATATCTCACCCTTTCCTCAAAATCAAGGTTGTTGTACAGGCCTGCAGTAAATGAATTTGATGTGAAGTAGAAGTTTCATTTACCACGAGTTTTGTCATTAAAATAGTAAATGTAATTTACTCCGGTTGGTAAACGTTGGTAAGACTTTAATTTTATTGTTTTTTAATTTCATGGGAGTATGGCAAGTAAAACCATATATATTCCTGTGTTTTCTTTTGTTAATGTGTGTGCAAAGGAAAAACCGGCTGCAGCGAATGCAAGAAGAATACACACAGCTGTGTGAAGTGATTGTAATGTTGTTGTTTTGTTGAGAATGTAATAAGAAGAAAACACAACAGCCTAGAAGTGTGAAATGAGGGCAGATGCAGCAGCACCCGGTAGAAATTTTTATGCACAACAGTGCGATGGTAATGGTGTAGTTATTCATTGAAAAATGAGAGAAGTGAGCAGTAGCACGAGCTCATGAATGAAACTTTTATACACAATGGTGTAGAGATTGAAATGTAATGCAACACGTAGAAGCGTGAGTTTTTTGGTAGTTCGTTGGTGAAAGACGAAGTGAAGCGCAACAACAGGAAGTTAATGCATTGCCTTGTTTTGTTTTGTAAAACGTGAAATGAAATATACATGCAACAGCGTGAGTATAGTTACTGTTGGTGAATATGTTTTTAGATAGGACAAGGCAGAGTCTGTAATGCACAGCAGTGCAGAGATATTACAGTCTAAGCACCATTGTGAAGAGTAGCGCGCGAATGTTTTTTGAGAGAACGAACTGCAATGTAATGTGTGGCGCAGCAGCGCGATAGCAAGAAGGAGATGCAGAGGAGTGCAGAGATTGAAATGTAAGTTTTATTGTCTATTGATAGAGAGGGTAGAAGCGGAGCAACGCATATGAATGTAGTTTTTGTTGTTTGCATATGAAATGCAAGTGAGGCACAACACTGTAAAAGTTGTTGTTTGTTGAAACGAAAGGGGAAGCACGCATCCATGCACAAGTGAAGAAATATTTCACACAACAGTGTGAATGTAATATAGACAAATTAAAGGTGGTCTTTTTAATTACATTGATTATGTAAAAAAATGTGATATGAATAAGTGTCATATGTTTTTTTGGTTATATGTTATTCATAAACTATGGTATTATAACATAGCTTATTTACAAACTAAAAATCCCCATGCTAAAGTGGGGGTAAATATCCATGGCTAATTATTTTGTTCCAAGTTTTTTTAAAAGTATATATGTTTAACTTATACTAATTCATTTTTATGAAATAATAATAATAATATTAATTGAGCTCTCCAACCTAGTTGATGTGTGGTAAGTCTGTCTTGGTTTTGTTTAACATTTTTATTTTGGTTAAATTACATTAAAATATAATAAATAAAGAATAATTAAAATAAAATAGTTAATTCAACATTGGTAATTTTTGGACTCTAGATTTTGAATATAATATTTTAAAAATATGACATACTATTTGTTATTCTTTTAATAAAATTACTCTTTTTTTATTGGGATAAGAAGTGCTCTCCAACTCCATAGGTTAGAGATGCAACGTGACATAAGGAATTGTGTTGTCAACATTTTGAATCAGTAAAACTAAAATTTAGGGTAGAGATGTAAAACTAAAATTAAGATATGGTAGGGATGTAAAAATAAAATTAAGATATGGTAGAGATGTGTAACTTAATGTAACCTAATATAATGTAAACATGTTCAATAGGTGAAAATACAATAAAATAAAAATAACCCTATAAAAATTAAATGATTGAAACAAAAATGACCCATGGTATTCATGTGAAATACGACTTATTTAAGGGGGGAATTAATTTACCCTAGATCCATCTTAGTTTGATGTTATATTTAGGTATATAATTAGCTATAGAAAATGATGGCATTGAATCCATGTAGCCTCTAAAGCTAAAAGTTTTTTATGGATATGTTCGCTATAGGAATTTGTATGGATCTATTGGGTGGGTGGCCCTATGTCTTTTTGTATGTTTTATCTCTATTATTGCATGGATAAATAGATAACGTGTATATATGCTTAGAAACTTCAAAGCGTCCCATAGTCTACTCAAAGGTTTAAGAAGATGTTTTTAAGAAGAGTTGGGTTAAGGAGGATTTTAAGTACGAATTTAACATGAGATGAGAGGGATCAAATTTCTTCAAGTGAAAACTTTTTAGAGTGCAAAGTACAATGTGTTATTTTTCATTGTTTAAATTGTATTTTTGAATGATAGGACCAAACGAAAATTTTAAACATAATTTTTTTTTTCTATATATAGATTATATGAAGTCATATCGACATAAATTAATTATTATAAATATTCAAATAGTTTATTTAAATCTCTTGGTGAAATATTTTTGAAAAGTATAAGAGTCAAAGATGTAATTCACACATTTTTTTACTTCTAATTACTTTATAACATAGTCGTTTTTTTAATTATAGCGGACACTATTTTTCTATGTAAAACATATTTTTCATTTTTCATTTTTATTTCAAAAAGACATGGATGGAAGGACAAACTTACACATCTCCTCATACTCATACTAGGTTGTAGAATGAGAGGCTCAGCTCAATTGAGCCTCAACTCAATAAAGTATGTAACATGCTCTCTTAATTTGAGTGTAATAATATGATATAGAAATAGAGCTCTCATGCATCTAGGATGGTAAGTTTAGAAATGAATAAGCTTAACTATGAAAGTGAGCCGGGGTGAGGGGAGGAGGTGGGGAACAATTAGGTAAAATATAATTTTACATTTTATCTGTTATTTATGCTTACCTTCATCTACCTTTTATTAGGTTTCCAGAGATTTGCATAATTAAATTAATTAAATTTCCAGAGATATTGCATAATTAATTAAATTGGATAAACTATAATTAAAGAATAGTTTATTCAGTTGGTATTTTGGACTCTAGATTTTGAATTAATATTTTTCTTTTTAATAAGTACTCTTTTTTATTGGACTGAAAGGGGCTCTCCACCAGAGATGTGTAAACCAAATGTTAATGTAAAACATTTGACTTGGTTAAAATAAAATAAAAATAAAAATGGTTAAAGATGTGTAACTTATGTACATATTATAATGTACATTTTTAACTATGTGAAAATAAAATAAAAATAACCCTATAAAAATTAAACGACGAAAAAAATAAAACCAACCCATGGTATTCATATGAAACATAACTTATTTAAGAGGGGAATTATACTATCCTAGATACATCTTAGTTTGATATTGTATTTATATACATAATTATCTATAGAAAATGATGGCATTGAATCCATGTAGCCTATGAAGCTAAAAAATATTTTATGGATATGTTCGCGTTCCGAATTTGCATGGATCTATTGGGTGACCCTATGTCTTTTTTTATGTTTTGTCTCTACCGTTGAAAGGATGAATATATAAAGTGTATATATGCATAGAAGCTTTAGATCTTTGTGGAGGCTATTTAATGATTCAAGAAGGTGTTTTTAAGAAGATTAGGGTTAAGAATGATTGTGAAATGTACATAACCCATTCAATTGGCTTCTTTGATAATCACTAATATACATACTATATTCTCTTAATTTATGTATAATAATAAGCTATAGAAATAGATCTCTAATGCATCTAGGATGGTAGGTTTAGAAATGAATAATCTTAGCTATAAAAGTGAGTTGGGGTGATGGGAGGAGGTGTGAGTTGGGGGTGATGGGAGGAGGTGGTGAAATATTAGATAAAATGTAATTATTACATTTTTATATACTATTTGTGCCTACCTTCATCAACATTTCACTATGTTTCTCATATTAGGTAAAATATAATGCTATCATAATATATTTTACCCAATATTTCCCCTCAATTGGTCCATTTTTTATTGTAATTTTTATTTTTATTTGAAGTTTAAAAATAAACAAACTCAACTATAAAATTAGCATGGTTGAGGGAAAATATTGAGTAAAATGTAATATTTAGGCTCCAGTGACAAAAAATATTAAGGAAAACGTAATAATATTACAGTTTAATTATTAATTCCGGCCAGCCACATTTCACTCGGCTGGTAATAAATATTGGGTAAAATATAATACTATAATATCATATTTTATCCAAGATTTTGATCCACTTTTTATTGTAAATTTTATTTATATTTAAGGTTCATAAGTGAACTTAACTCCTATATAAATATTTGATCCTAGTATGGTAGATATGGTGTAATGTTTAACATTATGACATGGTCAAAATAAAATAAAATTAAAATTCATAAAATAAAATAAATAATTATATTTATATTTATAATTAATAACTAAACTAGCCTAGATCCATATTACCTATGGATCTACAAAGCAATGAAAGGGACCAAATATCTTGAGATGCAAACCTCTTTTAAAGTGAAAAGATCTTTTATCCGTTTCAAGGCTTAGTAGATCCAAAATTAAGATGGATCTTTGAGTTAGTTTTATTGTTTTTTTAATTTGACAACAAGAGATGTATCATGAAGCAAGAGTTTATTCATTATTATAGATTGATTCCTAGTGACGCTTAATGACCATTTAATTTATATGGTTGTACTAGTGGTAGTGTATTGGAAAACCTTTGTTGCAGGAGAACGATTCTTAGATGGTTGCGAGATGAACAATTATTAGATGGTTGCAAGATACTCATATGAGTGCAATTTTCAAGCCCCAATGCCTATTTTTCCAACCATTTTTCAAATTTTTAGTGCATAAGTTTTGGGAGATCATTTTTCATGAAATTTTTTTCCTTCAATGATCGAGGGCTTCTAATCGTAGCAAGGTTCCATCATGAACTATTACTATTGTATCGTTTCGGTATTCAACACATTATGACATTATGAAGTGGAAGGTAGAGAGGTTGAGTTCATCAATCTCAAATGAAGCTCTTCAATATCTCCTCAATTAGAGAAACACATACCAAAATTTGCAAAAAAAATAACTATTTAAGGCATAATTCTTTAACAAAGTTGAAGCAACAATGTTGAGCTCAGTTAATCTCCACTTAAAAATATAGTTTTGTTATTTTTTATAATTTTTTATTATTTCAATAGTATAAGTCGCATAGTAAAGTATTTTTTTAAATGTTTATTTACGTTTATCATACAATTAATTTCTTAAAATTTCTCCACTTTATAAATCAAAATACTCAAACATCTAAATATAAAAAGAAATTATACTATAAAAAGCATATTAGGCAATAAACATTAAAAAAACAAATAAAATCATCTAAAATTACTTAAGTATTAAATTGTGAAATAAAATAAAAACTATATAATTTTATAAAAATAATTAAATAATAAAAATTTCAATCATCCATTCCACCTATAAAGAGTAAATCTCTATGTTTTAAGTAATTTAAAATAAATAAAAAATAATATAATTAAAATAAAAACAAATTCTAAAAAATTATAATATAATGATTTGTTGGAATATTTTTTATATTATTGAAATAAAAAATATTGTTTTAAAATACGCCATTTTAAAAGTTTTCTTCTGCTTTGTCAAGCTATAAAAATAAAAAAGGCTATCATCTCATTTTTATCAAATAATAATGATGTGATAAAATTCAAAACCATGGTCTTTCATGTTCATCACAATTCCTTAATATTTTAAATAATATAGTATTTTAAATAATATAGTAGATTGTTCGAAACCTTAAAAGGTTTACTTTAAGTACTCCATTGTTTATAATCCACAAAAAAGATTTAAGTACTCGGTGTCGAAAATAATCACGCTACGTTATTTTGCATACAGTAGAGAATAAAAGTACAACGCATCAATTTTTATTTTTTATTGTTTGAGTGTGGTTTATGGAGAGATCCAGATATTGGTCACCGATGACTGCTATGTTTGTGTGGCAATAGTATTTTAGGCATTTTTCCTCTCTTTGCCTCAATTATGGGTCCTAGTATTCGTGGCGGCTATGTCCACTGAAAGGACATAAAGGAGAATTAAACCAAATATTTTAATTGGAAGATGCTTTAAAAACAAAAACTCAAATGGGCCTAGGGCATCGAGGATGGTTGAATTCGTGGCGGCTATGTCCACTGAAAGGACATAAAGGAGAATTAAACCAAATATTTTAATTGGAAGATGCTATAAAAACAATGGATGAAAATAAGAATGAAGATGAGAAACCTTACAGATAGATATTCATTGTTACACATAGACACTCTCGTCTTTTCTAAATTATAGACCGTCTTTTCTAAATTCATGTTTGGAAATATTTAGAAATCTTCTGAGAAAATCAAACAATTAACTTCTCTTTATTATCAAATTTCAAAATATTTCCAAATCTACTATTGAAATAAAAATAACCCGAAGCATTCTTACATCAGCTGATCAAATCAGCCCACTTATTACTTCCAAAATACTTCCAAATGTACTATTGAAATAAAATAACCCTAAGCATTCTTACATCAGCTGATCGATCAGCTCAGCCCACTTATTACTGCACTGACAATTGACTGAACCGAAGATCCCTCTTAATATTACTACTTCATGAGCTGACGAGCCCTTTTACTACTCCACTGATGACTGACTCAACCAAATCAGCTCTTTTATGGCCAGATGTGCTGTGACCCACGGATGCAACTCGATGAATACCATGCTCTGAGAGTCCAAAAATGTCATTTTTAGCGCAGCTCGGATCCACGTAAACCTTACACGCCACATCCTCGCACCGATATCTCCAACCACCGCAAGCGATGTAACCATCGCAGGCGCTGCAAGTGTATGCTTTCCCCTTCAAATCACCCGTCACAATTTTGAGTTTGTGATTTGCGTGCCCGCCGTAGTCGAGTATTTTAGGAAGCGCCATACACAAGGGATGGAGCCTTGTGTTATGCCTTTCAGTTTCGAACACAAAACCTTTCATCACCTCGCAGCAGGCACTGCAGTGGTGCCTCAGAAACGTCTTGGAACGAAACTTGATGATCACGTCGCTGCGAAACGGGTCTTGGATGGCGTCAGGCAGGGCGGCGCAGACCTCGTGCAGAGTGAAACTCTCACACTTCGAACCAGAAGAAATCTTACACTTGTAACCCCTGTTGGCTCCGTATTCTTTGCAGCCGCTGCATGTGTACGCCGGAAGACCCTCAACCAGCAAGAGCTCATGCTCATGGCGGGTGGCGTTAAACAATACTTCCTCATCTCCCTGCTTACCATCATCTCTGGCTGTTGGATTTGGATTCGGCTCCGCCATGAAGGAGGCGCAGTCTCAATTAATGACAGACCTATTTTCCCTCTCACTAAATGCGAAGGTGGACGGTATTGGGATCGCTGGGCCAGAATTATGGATGCATTGGCTTATTTATATAAATTGGGGGAAGAGCAGGTAAGTGGGTGGCCTCTAACCTAAGTCTCCCGTCAACCAAAGTCTCCCGTCCTCCAGACAATACGAATTACGAATTACGAGGAACTCAACACGAATCGAATCACGAGGAACCAAACACGAATCTTCTTACTGATATTGGGGGTTGATTCTCCAACGCGTGTTTGACTTGACCAACCCGTGATGCAAGTTGGATATTTAAAAGACCAAGTTACGAATAGACATTGCAGTTAATTGATAATGATTAGTATATGAATAGATAGGAGCACTGTTGTTAATAATTATATAATAATGTGGGATGCTTTTTGTCATTATTCATTATGAGGGCGTTCTCTTTATGGTATTTGATGGCAAACACGGTTAACTGCAACTAATCAGGGAACTCTAATTTCCATGGTTGCCATTATTTAAATTTGACAGGTGGTTAATTTTCGTTGCTCCTTCATGCATGGACTTCAGATGTATGATTATTTGAAGTTTATGCTAATTTTTATAGGGCTCCTCATTTACTGAGGCAGAGGAATTGTCTCGACAAGCAAAAGTGGTCAGAATCTGGGCAAAAAAAATAAAAAAATCTTGTAGAGGGAGTGTTTGAATCATGTTTTTGATGGTGAAAATAGATTCATCACCATCAAAAACTTCTAAAGCACATACAATTATGAATTTTTACATCTTTTATTTTGATTTACAAAAATCCTTACGAGATTTTTTCAAAATATGATTGGAATTTCCATAACTTACACAGCAAAAAGCATAATCTTTAGACTACGCCTTTCACAACAGGCGATTGGAAATTTCATAAAGGCACTTTGAGATTCGTTCCCTTCTTCTCGCCCATTGCACATGCTAAATCCTGAGCCACTCGCATCTGCCCATTAGCAGTAGTAATAGTCATTCGTCCTCTGAAGCATTGTGGCCAACACCACCACAATGTCTGTCTTCATCATCGTCATCTGCTACATTGTCTAAAATAAAGCTCTTGAGGTGTGATTTTTCAGGGCCTATCGTGTTGGAAAGGATGTCGAAGGACTCTTTGTACTGCTTCCACAGTGTCATCTCCAACTCCAACAGATGAAATTTCTCGAGGGAGAAAACCCCTTTGTCTTTGGTAAGAGCTATGGCCAAATGTACACGAGCATACTGGGTGTGACCAGATTATGTATCGATCCCTACACTAGCTCCTCATTTGTTTCGTGTGTAAATTTGTTGGGATTCTGCCAAATGAAGTGTTGATTTCATTCTTCTAAATGAAATTACAAATCAATTCGATGGAACACCCAGGTTTCTATTCCCTTGTCTGTGTACATTGGTATGAAGAAAAGGATGAAATGATGTGCCTTTCCTCTATGGAAAGGATTCTATACAGGCTTGGAAACCTAAAAGCAGTGGTTAAAAGATGGGAGCAGAAGAAGAAGGTGAGCCTAACAAAGGAGTTAACAGAAATAGAAAAGGCCCTTAAGCCACTACATAATCTTATGGCCACACACTCCCCATGTGCTGCAGTAAGGGAACAAATCCATGCTCTCCAAATGGAAAAGAAGAAGATACTCAAAGTTAAGGAGATCACATGGCATTTAAAGAGCAGAGCTACTTGGATTCGGGAAGGGGACAAAAACACAAAGTATTTCCACCGATACGCCAATCATAGAAGGAAATTGAACAACATATGGGAGATAGCCAATGTCATTAGAAACTGTTACAACAAAAAATCGTAAATCTCTGCCCTTGCGGCGACACATTTTTTAGCAAGCCCACTGAAGAATGGATTTGGAGGGTGCGGAATTGTAGGTCTATGTGGCAAGTAATACCCATAAATGTTTGATGAGGAGGAGAATATGGAGCTGTATAAGCCTGCCACGGTGGAGGAAATGACCCAGATCATAAAATCGATGAAGGGAGACAAAAGATCGGGCCTACATGGCTGGATAGTTGAATTCTTTGTCCACTTTCTTGACATCTTTCAGGAGGACCTTCTAAAAATGGTAGAAGAATCTAGAATTACGGGAGCTATACATCCTCATATAAATTCTACCTACATTACGCTTATACTGAAGAAGACAAGGGTAGCCACTTTTGTTGATTATCGTCCAATTTCTATTTGAAATCTTATTTATAAGATTATATCCAAGATAATCACCACCAGGATTAAGGCTTCGTTATCAAAATTCATTTCCCCAAAACAATATGGTTTTCTAAATAACAAACAAATACATGATGCCGTGGAAATTTCTCAAGAATGCATGCACACTATCAAGACCAATTAAGAGGGCAGACTGATTGCATCGTCCCGAGGTTATTGACAGAAGGGGTTTTGATTTTGTTGTTGGACGGTGAGAGGATGGGGATCCCGCTGGTAGAGGAGATCCTAACCAATCGTGCACACTTTATGCGGGAGAGTCCGAACAAAATGCAGACTATCACGGACGGCATGGTTTCGATCCTTAGATATATCGACCACCACCTTTCAATCTTGGAAACCGCCATGTAGCGAACTCAGGTCACCAATTACATAAATAAAGAATCCTACTCTTGTTTTTTGTCAAACCCTTGTATTAAAGTGCATGTGAATTATTCATCACATTTAAATGGATTTTTATTGAAGTCCAGAGATCACGGTTTCGGTTCCCTGGGGTAGTCCTCTGTTCTCGTGATTAATATGTTCTCTAGCTCATTAAATTGGATGGAGCTAGATCTACATCACTGTTAACATTTGCAGCGTATTCTACTCCCCCTTACTAGATCTCACGCAATATGTTGACCAAAATAAGAGTGGAAAATTGAAGCTCTTTTTTAGAGCATTAATTTGGCATTTTTAGCTAGACAAAATAAGAAATTATTTTTTTGTCGTGGTATCTTAGGGTCAAGCATTGAGGGTCTCACATGGTATTTGAATCATTATTCTCCAATCTAGAAAATGAGATATTTGTCAGGCATAAATAAATAATTGAGAAAACACAAACGACAGTATATTTCCTATGAATCTATTTGTGCCCTTGTATAATGCCTCTGATATCGACATCCCTTATCTCGTTGTTTCAATTCAACACCTGCTCTGGGATAACATATAAGCACAACACCACTAAAAATAATAACAATAGGTTCTTGTTGGTTTTCAAGGGGATGTAACCAACCATTGTCTTCCATTGATGCCCCTAATCAAGCCTTACAATTACAATGACAATAAGAACACAAGAATCACTAGTGGTGTTGTTTCTCATAGTGGGAGCAATGTCATGGTTTCATGTCTCAAGGTTGTTTGTCCATTAGGCCAAGAACATGCATCTCAAGTGTTGCTTTTAAGTTTTGTTCTTGTTGAATTAAGTGAAGAGGTTTCAAGATAGGAATTGGAGGTCTGGGGTCTTATTCGTGCATTGGATTTGGAGAAGAGATGAGAAGGGATTGTGACAATTATTTATTATGATCTCAGGCATGTGAAAGTAGGCTTGGTAGAAATCTAGGAGCAACATTTGATGCAACAAAGGTGATTATAGTAGCATTACAATATTTTTTTCATAGGAAAAAATAAAGGGAGATGAAGACCATGAGATTGAAAATTATGATGACCATGACCATGATCGAGGAGAACGTTCTCAGGTATAGTGCCATCTACAAAGAGGACCATGGTATAATTAACACCATAAGGAAATAAATGTGTGGCCATGGCTAAAAGGCCTACTCCTTTGGACAAAACCCACCATGAAAATTCTCTTTAACATATTCAAAGAAAAATGTTTGGCCACCAAAAAAATGCCCAACGTTTACATTCAATCAAGACAACAAGCACAAAACTATTTCCATGCGTAAGTTTATTACTCGATGAAAGAGGACAAAAATGAGAGATTCCAATTCGTTGCAATGAAAATGTTTTCACACCGAAAGCCCGTAGAGAAAAACACCTTCAATGTAATTACCTCTAATATCAATTATTCTTGGAAAGGGACCTATGTAATAAACCCTAAGATAAATATTATTAACCATAAAATAAACATGGTTGACCATGGTTGATTTTCATATTGAGACAATATTTGTCACAATATGATGTTCGACCATGATTAATTTTCATATTAAGACAATATTTGTCATAATGTGACACTAGACCATGGTTGACCATGATTGACCATGGTTGACAATGGTTGACCATGGTTGATTTTCATATTTAGAAATTTTTTGTCACAATTTGGTGTTGGACCATGGTTAAACATGGTTAACCATGGTCGACAATGATTGGGCATGACTAACCATGGTTAACCATAGTTTTCCATGGTTGTTTTTCATATTGAGACAATCTTTGTCTAAATGTGACATTAAACCATGATCGACCGTGCTTGACAATGGTTGAGCATGGTTGAACATAGTTGATTTTCATATTGAGACAATCTTTTTCACAATTAGACATTGGACCATGGTTGACCATGATTATAAATTCAAGGGATTTATAATAAACCCTAGGATTAATATTATAAACCCTATGAAGAATATTATACGTTAGGAATATGAACCCTTAGATTAATAAACCCAGGGATTGATATTATAAACCCAAACGAGTAATAAACCTAAGGTATTAAGACTAAAAACCAAGAGAATAATATTAAACCAAAGAGATTAATATTATAGACCCGAGGTATATAAAACTCACACCAATATAATATCTAGCTTAGTGACCTTATAATTAAATTGTCATTATGATTATAAAAATTAGTTAAGGTTTCAATTTGGTAAAAACAGGTTTCAATTGGTTTTAATGTCAACTATGTTTAATATTTTATTTGGTATATTTGTGGGGATAAAATAAATATAAACAAAATAACCAAAGTTTTTCTCACTTATAATTGGTTGAGGTTGATTATATTTCTCCATAAAAGATTAGAAGTTCAAATTTATAGTAGAAATAGAGTATAGGTATATGTTTTTGTAAACTTTAATAATCAAATTGTTTCTCAATATTTTGATTAAATAATATTTATGATTTTTCATTGCAACTAAAATTACTTTAATTACTTAATAATCAATTTCTCTTAAATTTAATAAAAATAGTTAACAACCTAAAATCTAAACAAATGAATCAATATGTTTTTAATTCAATACTAATAACTATCAATTTACACTTATTGATACTAAGAAAAATAATTTATCTTAATATAAATTAATAATTAAATTATGATAAATTTTATGATAAAAACAATACACTATTTTTACTCTAAGCATTTGTCAAAAACCTTTTTTATAAGCATTAAAAATACACTCACTTGAAAAAAGTCATTCAAATACATCTGTGTTAGAAAAATGGCCTAAACTGTACCATTAAATGCAATTC
Source organism: Pinus taeda (assembly GCA_000404065.3). Lineage (NCBI taxonomy): Eukaryota > Viridiplantae > Streptophyta > Pinopsida > Pinales > Pinaceae > Pinus > Pinus taeda. The sequence continues at coordinate 29,318 of APFE030296130.1, forward strand.
GATATTTTAAAGATAAATAATTATAAAATTCCATATTTTAATTATAGATAATTTCAAAAAACTTGTATTATAATTTCAAATCACAAACAATTGATATTAAAATATAAAAAATAATATATATTTCCTTTACTTTTAAATTTAATTTCCCTTTTAATTTTAAAGGTAAATTCTTATTAAAAAACAATTATTCTTAACCATTATGCCTGCTATATAAAAATATGCGTTAAAACATTTCTTCATCTAATATATTCACCCAGATTGTCTGCAAGTTAGGAAGGATTATGATACCCATGCATAGGCTGGTTAACAGGCGAGCGATACATACTTTCTTTCTCTTCTGAATTAAGTGCAGTCAAAATAGTTTCGACTTTTTAACAATTTTGTCACACTCCATAGCAAATAAATTTTTTTTTATATGGTGGTAACCTTATTGTCATGTGGACCTTATAAACTCGATCCTAATAACCATAACAATATATATATTTACTTGTAATTATTAAGCACTAACCGTGCCACTATGATGTTTCCATATGATTATTAATCACCGAGCTTGGTGTTATCATAAGACTTATGGATTCGAATCCTTAACGATTCTCACCATTAAAATGAGGTCAACGGAAAAAGGCCACCAGTTGCTTTCCGATCTGTTTCCATGCCAAGTGTGGTCGGGAAACTAAATGGCCTTACCTACTCTGGCCAGGTGTCAATCCGCCGGAAAGAGACCATGTGAAACTTTGGAAAGTCTGCTGGTTTCGCGCGCCAACTGATATGCAAGGGACAGTGAGGATTTTCTCCTTTGATCTGAGGGTAAATATCGTTTCAGGTTTTATCGGCCTCATAAAGCCCACTGAGTTGTTCTTCGCGGGTTCATTTGCACTTGGAGGAAGGCCGAGCCCTCGCTCCCAAATGGCGGTTCTAACCCTGCAAACTATGCCAGGTTGCGGCAAGCTAACACAGGTATCTGTCACTACAACCATAGCTTCGACTGTATATTTCATTAGGTATAATACTGTGCATTCTTTATTGGGTTTACCGGTTGGGTTAATACATTCATGTTTAATTCCATTGAATCTTCGTGTACAGGGCGCACTTCAAACCCTTACCACTCAGGAGTGGATTGGAATGACATCGCCGGAACATTCCAGGTACTGAACCCTTCGCATACAATACAGTAGTTAGGTTAATATAAAAGGCGGAAGTAACAGGTAGATTTCTATGTGTTTCCTTCGGCCTGATATGGGTTTCCTCACGGCATTCTTCAATGTGTGACTCAGGGTTTCCACCTTCGGCAGAACCTTAGCTGAGATGCGAGGTCGGCTTTCCCATGCCGGTACTTGCGCCTTCTCTGGTTATAGTTTTTGTTGTATTATTTGTTATCATTTGTATATTTATATTCAGGGATTCACGGCTCCCCTCGCCAGACCCTAACAAGATAGATCATGGCTTCTGTTGTTTGGGAATGTGCCATTTTGAATGCCCTGAGTTCATATTAGACTCTGGTTCTCGGAGTATTTAGTGTACAGACTTTTGTGGCACTCATCCGGGCTATTTATCCACTGTTAATATATGGTTAACTTTTTCGTATGCCTGCACAATATGTTATGCATGATTCCATTCGAGTTTCTGCGCCTACAGTTTGTTCATTGCACATATATATATATATATATATATGCTCCATTGGTTCGAGCTTTTAAATGTAATATTGCAAGTCTTTTCCATTCCAATGTTCTATATTTACCGCTCGTTTCGTTATGGATACTTTGTTTCTCTATTAACAGGCTGAGACGTAAATCTTTCGAGGGTTTCGTCTCCATAATTTCTGTTATAGTTTATCAGGGTTTGCATGGAAATAGCGACTGTATGGCCGTCTCTACGGCGGTTCTGTAACGCCATGATACGTTGATATGTGCTTTATGTTAAACAACTTTAGTTTGACTTGTTCCTGTTTAATATATTTATTTCATTTCAAGCTTTAAATACAGTCAAGGGTTCCATATTGGAACGGCCGAGGGTCTCCTCTTGAGATGGTCGAGGGTTTCATTTTTGGAAACGGTCGAGGGTTTCATCCATACCACGAACCGCATTTCCACAGGCCCACGGCATGCCCCGAAAGTATTAGAAAAGGACTGTTAGGTGTTATTTATCAGTTTTCTATACTCTTATAATGCTAGTTTTGTACAGAACCCTGCTTATGGTTGACTGTAAAATACCTTACGCTCTCGCATGTTCTGTATATTGATATGAACCCTCAGGTTCTAAGTATTGTTACTATGTTTCAATTTTCAATATGGTTTGAGCATTATTCTGATACACTACATGTATCCCCTTCACGCGGTTAACATAAATCTTTCTTTAACAGTTACTCGTATCAGACTTTTATATGCACTTGCAATGTTCTTAGATAACTATCATGCATCATTGTTCTTCAGGTGTCTGGCTTGCCCTCTGTACAGTTATCTTTACAGATATCAGGCATTATTCTTACACAGTTATCATGCTTGTTTTCTTTACAATTATTATGCAAATAATATAACAGATAGATCCTAGTGTTTGATTAGCCAGTCTCAGGCACTTTTAAACACTTGTAATGATATTATATACATGTTGTCCCATCTAATCCTTAACAGATATTCAGGTGCAGTCATACCTTCCATATAGACACCAAGCATACCAAAACAGTAATTTAATTCAGAGGAATAACACATACCTGGTCTATTAGACACCAGTAGTTATAACTCCAGAAGTTCACCTGCAATTTAAAGATTTGCTCTTATCCTCCCAGCCATGAGATCCAACGCTATGTTGGGTTCTCCCCCCGAGCAGTCCTGCAGGCCTGGAGCCCTCAACAGGTCTATTGCACAGTTGTGCTAGGGTTATTTGGTCCTCACCAAACTTAACCCTTCTTTTCTTTTTCTTTTTCTTTCTTCAGTTCTCTCTCCCCTCTGTCCTCACAGACCAGGGATTTTTCCCCTTCCTAGGACTTTTCCTAGCTGAAGGGTTAGTTCCTTTTCAGTTTTTATAACTGTTTCTTTTTTTTAGAAATTCTCCTTTAGGAGACTGCCAGCATTTTAAAATATCTTCCATTCATAAAATAAATAATATCATTTAACACAGTAATTAATAATTCACATAAGTTTCTTACCATAGTAACTTTCATAATTACATGTTTTTACGGGGTCATCACATCTTCCCCCCCTGGGATTGGACATCATCCCGATGTCTATTCCCATTAAACAAGTCCGGGTAAACTTTCCTCATAATTTCCTCGTCTTCCCATGTAGCCTCCTCAGGCCCGTAGTGCTACCACAACACTTTAATTTGGGTAATAACCCATTTCCGCAGCCGCACTTCTCTCCGGTCGAGAATGCTCTGTGGTTCGACCAGAACCTCGCCTTCCGGTTCGACTTGCAGACAATCAATAATTTAATCAGTTTCCATTAAGCGTATCTGCCTGTTCCAAAACATTGGACTAAATTTCTTACCCGAACATCTTGCCATTTAATCACATGTTTAGGGTCGTATACATATTTCTTTAAGACAGAGACGTGGAACACGCTGTGAATTCTAATGTGGCTCGGCAAGGCGAGTTGGTAAGCCACCGGCCCCACTCTAGCCAAGATTTGGAAAGGACCAAAGTACCGAGGAGCCAGCTTGGCGCATCCGCTCCATTGCAATGTGCTCCTTCTGGCTTAGATCCTTACAAAAACGTGGTCACCAATCTGATATTCCTTAACCTTCTTTTTCTGTCTGCAAAACTTTTCTGCTGATCCTGTGCAGCGTTCAAATTGGCATGCACCTTTTTCACCATATCCTCCATCTCTTTAAGCATTTCCGGACCCAAACTTAGCTTATCCTCAGGCCCACCCCAACTTGAGGGTGTGCGGCATTTTCACCCATACAGAACCTCAAAAGGGCTTAGTTGTGTCGAGGTATGATATCCATTGTTATATGCGAATTCCACTAGATGCAAATATTCTTCCCATTGGGTTGGTTTCGTCATCACATACGCCCTCAACATATCTTCCAACACTTGATTCACCCGCTCGGTTTGACCATCGGTCTACGGATGATATGCAGTGCTAAAGTTTAGCTGAGTTCCCAACTCAGCGAACAACGTCCTCCAAAAGGTGGATGTGAATTTTACATCCCGATCTGAAATGATTACCTTTGGTAGTCCATGCAATCTGAACACATTTTGCATAAAAAGGTGAGCAATTTGTGCCTCTTTATAAGTGGAATGCACGGGTATGAAGTGTGCCGCTTTACTCAATTTATCCACCACTACCATGATGGAATCATGGTTCTTCCTTGTTTGAGGCAAACCAGTTATAAAATCTATGGAAATGGTTTCCCATTTCCATTCTGGAATTGGCAAAGGTTGTAACAGCCCGGCCGGATGCTGATGTTCTGCCTTAATATGCTGACACTCTAAGCACCTGGCCAAGTACTCAATCACTTGCTTCTTCATTCTAGGCCAGAAGTAATCTTTCCTTAGTGCAGTGACCATCTTTTGGTATCCTGGATGGCCAATATAGTGGGTGGTATGGAACTCATCCAGAATCAGGTTCTTAAGGTTATTTGAATTAGGTATATATAATTTCTTATTAAAGTACAGCATACTAGCATTGTCCAATGTATAACCTTGCTGCAAACTTTCATTATCTGATTGTTGTACCTGCTGTTTTATCTGTTGGTATTCAGCATCCTGATTTGCTACTGCTTTAATCTGTTCAAACAGAGAATTTCGCCACTTGCTGACTAAAAGTTCGCACAAACACTGCACCTTTCGACTCAATGCATCAACCACCCGGTTCTCCTTGCCCTTTAAGTGCTTGATCTCGAAATCAAATCCGCTTAGGAAATCTGCCCAACGACCTTGTCTTGCATTCAAAGTAGGTTGACTGAAATAATTAGTCAAGCTGTGGTGATCTGTTAACAACAGAAATTTCCTTCCCAAGAGGTAATGGCGCCACATTTTTAGCACATGAATAACAGCTGTTAATTCTAGGTCGTACGCAGAGTACTTTTGCTCATGCTCTTTTAATTTTCTCGACTCATACGCAATTACTTTCCCTTCCTGCATTAATACTCCTTCCACACCCTCTTTACTTGCATCAGTACACACAACGTAATCCTTATTAGGATCGGCTATACTCAAGATGGGTGCAGTGGTGAGTAAATGCTTCAGTCGATCAAAACTCTGCTGACATTCCGCTGTCCACTTAAGTACTTTTCCTTTTTTCTGCAACGAAGTGATAGGGTAAGCTATCCTTGAGAACCCTTCCAAAAATCTTCGGTAATAGCCAGCTAGTCCCATAAAGGATCTGATATCGGCTACATCCTTGGGTATGGGCCATTCCATAATCATCTTTATTTTCTCCGGATCTACAGCTATTCCTTCTTTGGTAATCACATGGCCCAAATATTGGATTTCCTCCTTGAAAAAGTCACACTTACTAAATTTGGCATACAGCTGATGTTCCCGAAGGGTTTGCAACACCATCCGGAGGTGTTCTTTGTGTTCCTCATGGGAACGAGAATATATCAGAATGTCGTCTATGAATATCAGCACAAATTTGTCCAAAAACCTGTGAAACACGCTATTCATTAAACACATAAAGGTAGCGGGTGCGCTGGTCAAGCCAAAAGGCAGTACCACAAATTCGTAATGTCCGTAGCGTGTTCTGAAAGCGGTTTTGGCAATGTCTTCTCTCTTAATTCTGATCTGATGATAACCAGATCGCAAATCGATCTTGGAAAATACCTTTGCTCCCTTCACTTGATCGAAGAGCTCGTCTATCCGAGGCAGGGGGTACTTATTCTTGATTGTGAGCTTGTTCAGCTGATGATAGTCTACACACATACGGAGGGTTCCATCTTTCTTTTTGACAAATAGTACTGGAGCTCCCCACGGTGACACGCTGGGGCGGATATAGTTCTTGTCCAGCAACTCTTGCAGTTGCATTTTTAATTCTGTCAACAAGGGTACGCTCATCCGGTACGGCGCTCGTGACACCGGGGCTGCCCCAGGTATTAACTCTAAGTAAAATCTATGTCCCTTTTCGGAGGCAGTCTTGGTACCTCTTCAAGAAAGACATCCAAAAATTCCTACACTATCAGAATGCTGTCTATTGTAGATACTTTTTCTTTCTGGTTTGCATAACCAACTTGAATAGCGTAAATTTGACACTTTTTCCTTAGACACTTAGCTAGCTGAGAAGCAGTGATAGGCCGGATCTGTACAGGGTGTTTAATTCCCTGTAATTCTTGCTGCTGTCCCAAGTCATCCTTGTAATAAATGGTTTTGGTCTTGCAGTTCACCAACGACCAATTCTTTTCCAGCCAATCCATACCAATCAGGATGTCATAGGACCCCAATGGAAGCACATTCAGGTCTGCTGTAATTGACTGTCCAGCTATGCTGAAAGGACAGTTATTAATTTTGGCTAAGACTCTTCTTTTAGCTCCTGTGGCCAGTTGTACCACCCATGGGTTCTTGAACTTTTCAGAAGACAGCTTACACTGTTCTACTACATTTGGGCTAACATAACTTAAGGTAGCTCCTGGGTCAATAAGAACAGCTATAGAAAAATTGGAAATTTTACCTTCAAATTCCACCATGCTCGGCTGGTATTCCGCTTGACGGTCCTCCAGGGCTACGTTGATCCTTAGCATGCTGCACGCCACTTCTCCCACCGTTGATGCCTCTTGGATCTGAGATATTTGATCCACTCCTTTACGCTGAGGGCAATTCTTCACGTAGTGTGGGCCTCCACAACCCCAACATTGGACTGGAGGTCTGGTCATCCCTTCAAGATCTGACCTGGCAGGTGGTTCACTGATTCTGCTCTCACTTGGCTTAGTCTGAAAGGTACTCTTTGCTACGTTTCTGCCAATCTGTCCCTTACCGGTAACCTTGCTACCATTACCACGACTTCCTTTGCTATTACCAGCAATTCTGTTGCTTTTTCTTTCACTCCATCTTTTATTTGAAGTGTCTCCTTTCTGCTTGTTTTGCTGGTAACATATTCTTGCCTTACGAATCGCCTCATCCATTGTTCTGGGATTATCAAACTCAATACGCTCTCTTATGTAGGCTGGTAGACTGCTCACAAATCTCTGCACCTTGGCCTTCTCCTCCTTGATATATGGTACATAACGAAGCAGGGAGGTGAAGCAGTTAATGAACTCGTCCATGGACTGCTGTCCCAGACGTAAATCATGGAACTCCCGTGCCTTCTCATCATAGAAACGCTCAGTTAGATATCTCTCCTTGAAGTACTTTTGAAACTTTTCCCAGGTTATGTTCTGCTCATTTACTCCTTTTACAATTTTGATTTCTTCCCACCACAAGGTTGCTTTGCCCTGTAGCTGAAAGATGGCTAGCCACGCCTTCAAATTCTGATCATACTCATACAGCTGAAAATACTTGTTAATGTTAATTAACCAAGCCTCTGCCGCTTCCTCTTGTTCTCCATCAAAATGTGGAGGTTTAATTTTCCAGAATTCTCCTTGTAATTCCATTCTCTGTCTCTTTGGCGTCTGCTGTTCTACTACATTGTCAGAATGATCTTCCTTCTCCTCTGAAATTTTAGGTGCATAATTTCGTTCTTCAGTTGCCCTTTGTTGTTCCGCACTGGGATTGGCTAATGGTGGATTTTGTCTTTCCGACAGACTCTTCAATATTCTTTCCTGTTCCACTGTCAATCGTGCGTTGTCTTCTCGCAGACGTGCCATTTCCTCTTTCAATTCTTGAACAGTTTGCAGTATCGCCAGATTGGTACTGCGTGTCTCTGCACCGAGCTGTATCCACAGCTCTGGATTTTCTCGAGGAACGCCATCTGCTCCCTACATTCCCTCCATCTTTACTGTTGACTGTTATCACTTGCTGTTCCTGAATCTGTTTCCTAATTAATAAAGAGAAATCAATTAGCGAAATTTAATTCTTCCTCATACATATACTATATGATAAATCCATGCAGCTGGATCTTACTGCTCCAGAGGCCACAGTTTTGAAACCTCTGCTTTGATACCACATTGTCACACTCCACAGCAAATATTTTTTTTTTTTATATGGTGGTAACCTTATTGTCACGTGGACCTTATAAACTCGATCCTAATAACCATAACAATATATATATTTACTTGTAATTATTAAGCACTAACCGTGCCACTATGATGTTTCCATATGATTATTAATCACCGAGCTTGGTGTTATCATAAGACTTATGGATTCGAATCCTTAATGATTCTCACCATTCAAATGAGGTCAACAGAAAAAGGCCACCGGTTGCTTTCCGATCTGTTTCCATGCCAAGTGTGGTCGGGAAACTAAATGGCCTTACCTACTTTTCCCAGGTGTCAATCCGCCGGACAGAGACCATGTGAAACTTTGGAAAGTCTGCCGGGTTCGCGCGCCAATTGATATACAAGGGACGGTGAGGATTTTCTCCTTTGATCTAAGGGTCAATATCGTTTCAGGTTTTATCGGCCTCATAAAGCCCACCGAGTTGTTCTTCGCGGGTTCATTTGCACTTGGAGGAAGGCCGAGCCCTCGCTCCCAAATGGCGGTTCTAACCCTGCAAACTATGCCAGGTTGCGGCAAGCTAGCACAGGTATCTATCACTGCAACCATAGCTTCGACTGTATATTTCATTAGGTATAATACTGTGCATTCTTTATTGGGTTTACCGGTTGGGTTAATACATTCATGTTTAATTCCATTGAATCTTCGTGTACAGGGCGCGCTTCAAACCCTTACCACTCAGGAGTGGATTGGAATGACATCGCCGGAACATTCCAGGTACTGAACCCTTCGCATACAATACAATAGTTAGGTTAATATAAAAGGCGGAAGTAACAGGTAGATTTCTATGTGTTTCCTTCGGCCTGAAAGGGGTTTCCTCACGTCATTCTTCAATGTGTGACTCAGGGTTTCCACCTTCGGCGGAACCTTAGTTGAGATGCGAGGTCAGCTTTCCCATGCCGGTACCTGCGCCTTCTCTGGTTACAGTTTTTGTTGTATTGTTTGTTATCATTTGTATATTTATATTCAGGGATTCACAGCTCCCCTCTCCGGACCCTAACGAGATAGATCATGGCTTCTATTGTTTGGGAATGTGCCATTTTGAATGCCCTGAGTTCATATTAGACTCTGGTTCTCAGAGTATTTAATGTACAGACTTTTGTGGCACTCATCCGGGCTATTTATCCACTGTTAATATATGGTTAACTTTTTCGTATGCCTGCACAATATGTTATGCATGATTCCATTCGAGTTTCTGCGCCTACAGTTTGTTCATTGCACATATATATATATATATGCTCCATTGGTTCGAGCTTTTAAATGTAATATTGCAATTCTTTTCCATTCCAATGTTCTATATTTACCGCTCGTTTCGTTATGGATACTTTGTTTCTCTATTAACAGGCTGAGACGTAAATCTTTCGAGGGTTTCGTCTCCATAATTTCTGTTATAGTTTATCAGGGTTTGTATGGAAATAGTGACTGTATGGCCGTCTCTACGGCGGTTCTATAACCCCATGATACGTTGATATGTGCTTTATGTTAAACAACTTTAATTTGACTTGTTCGTGTTTAATATATTTATTTCGTTTCAAGCTTTAAATACAGTCAAGGGTTCCATATTGGAACGGCCGAGGGTCTCCTCTTGAGATGGTCGAGGGTTTCAATTTTGGAAAGGGTCGAGGTTTCATCCATACCACGAACCGTTTCCACAGGCTCACGGCATGCCCCGAAAGTATTAGAAAAGGACTGTTAGGTGTTATTTATCAGTTTTCTATACTCTTATAATGCTAGTTTTGTACAGAACCCTGCTTATGGTTGACTGTAAAATACCTTATGCTCTCGCACGTTCTGTATATTGATATGAACCCTCAGGTTCTAAGTATTGTTACTATGTTTCAATTTTCAATATGGTTTGAGCATTATTCTGATACACTACATGTATCCCCTTCACGCGGTTAACATAAATCTTTCTTTAACAGTTACTCGTATCAGACTTTTATATGCACTTGCAATGTTCTTATATAACTATCATGCATCATTGTTCTTTAGGTGTCTGGCTTGCCCTTTGTACAGTTATCTTTACAGATATCAGGCATTATTCTTACACAGTGATCATGCTTGTTTTCTTTACAATTATTATGCAAATAATATAACAGATAGATCCTAGTGTTTGATTAGCCAGTCTCAGGCACTTTTAAACACTTGTAATGATATTATATACATGTTGTCCCATCTAATCATTAACAGATATTCAGGTGCAGTCATACCTTCCATATAGACACCAAGCATACCAAAATAGTAATTTAATTCAGAGGAATAACACATACCTGGTCTATTAGACACCAGTAGTTATAACTCCAGAAGTTCACCTGCAATTTAAAGATTTTCTCTTATCCTCCCAGCCATGAGATCCAACGCTATGTTGGGTTCTCCCCCCGAGCAGTCCTGCAGGCCTGCAGCCCTCAACAGGTCTATTGCATAGTTGTGCTAGGGTTATCTGGTCCTCACCAGACTTAACCCTTCTTTTCTTTTTCTTTTTCTTTCTTCAGTTCTCTCTCCCCTCTGTCCTCACAGACCAGGGATTTTTCCCCTTCCCAGGACTTTTCTTGGCTGAAGGGTTAGTTCCTTTTCAGTTTTTATAACTGTTTCTTTTTTTTTAGAAATTCTCCTTTAGGAGACTACCAACATTTTAAAATATCTTCCATTCATAAAATAAATAATATCATTTAACACAGTAATTAATAATTCACATAAGTTTCTTACCATAGTAAATTTCATAATTACATGTTTTTACGGGGTCATCACAAATTTTCTCCTCCTGCTCGTTATTAGTGTCAGGCTTAAACAATACATAAGATACAGAGAGCTTCTTCGATAAGGATGGACATATGAGTGAACCCTAGCGAATGAAAGAGAGGGAGGCGGAGGATCAATGATGGGACGCCTTTATTTAACTTTCATTATTTGGAATTCGAAGTTCACTGGCGCACGCTAAGAGCAAGTCGATGACCCTGGAATACCTTTTCGTATGGAACGAAAACCAGATGCAGGTGAAACCACGACAGAATATAAAATAACAGCGGTGGTCTATAGCTAAAATTTTAATTATATTCTATATCTATCTCATAATCGCCAAGTACTTTCAGATTTAACATTTATCCACGCACCCTACATCGACATCTATATTTGCACCAAGATCACCGAATCAATCATTGGGAAAATCAAATTACAACATTTAATAATATATTTATTACATTCATCTGCGGAGTATGTATTGCATCAATCATTAGTAAAATCAAATTATGATATAAACGCCAAGTCAATCATTGTTAAAATAACAGTATAGCATTGGCGAATATATTTGTAACATTCATCGATGAATTCCGCCTGAACTCTGCTTAAGGAACATATTTTTTGAAATTTATCCATGAATTTGCCCATGAATATTACATCAAATTATAATATTTTTTATCAAACTCTGCTTAACATTTATTAGCATATTTGAAACATCTATCCATCAACTCTTTAACTATGCCCATGAATACAAAATCAAGTTATAACATTTAATACCATATTTGCAAAATATTTGAAACATCTATCCATGAAGTCTTTAGCTCTGCTCATGAATAATAAATCAAGTTATATCATTTAATAATATATTTGGAACGTTTAGCCATGAATTGTGTACAGAGTAGAAAACTGAAATATAATTTATAAATATTAGAAAGTATTAGGGTTTTCTTTCAAGAATTCAAACTTGCAACTACAATTCAATATATGCTGAGTCGGTGTTTATGTCCTCCTCTATGGTCTCTTTGTTTGATTACAGCGGCTTGCCTGCAACCACCTTTGCAGATTCAATGGGCAGGCTATTTTCTGGCCATAAATACATTATAGAACCATCTGATCCAGCCCTAGTGGCACTCCAACAAAGTTTGGTGCCTGCGCAAAATGAAGAGCATGACAATAAAAAATGAAATTCATCCTGAGATTGATGTAACTATATTTGTCGATGGTGGTGGGTCATACACAATGTCTTGGCTGACAACCCGATACACCATCCATAACAAACTTCCAAGGAAAGCGAACAATGAGAAATAGATGTCGGGCATGAACTCTACGTTCTTGGTCTGAATTACCAGTGTTTGATTGTATAATGAGATAGAGTACGTTAATATGTACAAGAGATATCATTATTAATCCAAGTAACCACAAAGTGAAGATGTTGGCAATATCATTCAATGACCAGTACCAGGAGTGGACGAAAAAATAATACTACATAGAGCTTAGTAATAAATTGAACTGCACATTGTAATTGGCCTCTCATAATATGAACAAAATGACATTTGAAAATTTGACGATATGTAATGTTTTTGACGATATGTAATGTTATGAAATCAAGAACACCCATGATACTATTCTTTAAACTTGTAACTTTCGCGTAGCAATGCAGACGATGATACGACGGCAAACCCAAGGAAACACAGTTATATCCATGGAATGAAACTACTACCGCAAAGAGCGTACCTGCGAACCACAACGATTGGCTCATAAATATCTTCTCAGTAAATCTTATAGCAAAGGGACCAAGTCTTCTACGCTAGTGACCCAACCTTAACCATGTCCATCTATGGCAGCTCGATCCACACAGAAATCCATGTCATTTTTTAAGAGAGAATGCAAGAGCCTGTGCAATAATAGCTTTTTTTTTTCGGGAGAAAAAAATGTACGTTTTTATTAATAGGAAATGTTGTACATCGTAGAAGATCTTGTCCACATTACAGAGTATATATTCTTGATGAGAATATCCCAAAAAAAAAAGGAGCAGTCCGGTATAGAATTGCCAAGAAATTCCACCTTGTAGCTTCATATGGAAACATAGCATATACATGGTTTTGATAGAGCTGAGTCTAATTAATAAAACATATAGCAGAAGACCGAAAAAGGAAAATTACCAAGACATGCATCTAGTGATGCTATAAGACGTGCATAGGGTAACAAAAATCAAATTGACTGAGGCAAAGAGAGATCCCTCATAAAGCAGTTCATAATGAGTCTGCCCTTGAAGAAGGGGCAAATCATGCTTGGAAAGTGCATCAGCTTCAGAATTTTGCTCCCGAAAGACATGTTGGAAGGAGATCTCTGAGAAGAGGTGCTTTAGGCCCAAAATCCGCAACATCCATTTGAAAATGAGGGGATCTGTAAGGTGTTGCGATCCTGAATCCATCTTATCATAAAAAGGGAATCTCCAACAACCATAATGCAATCAAGATTTAGCCATTGGGCCAGGTGCAAGGCTCTCCATAAGGAGAGCATTTCTACTCTATTGTTGTCTCCCAAGCTAGCAAACCACCTGAATTGATAGGTTAGAACTGAATTGATATGAAGCGAGACACCAAATCCGCATCTCCCACCAACAGAAGCTCCGTAAAAGAAAACAAATTCGGAAAATATTGGACAAGTCAGCATGATCGATGGATATGGTAGATTCTTTGGGACACCAGAGGCCAATTTGTTGAAAGTGAGTGAGAAATTCGGATTGGGAGGTGTCTCTTCAAATATGTACTCATTGCAAGAGCACCAAATGCCCAAAAGACATATAGGGGAACAACCCGATGTTATTTTGATTAGAAGCCCCAAGAGAAAAGCGAGTTTGCTATGGAGGAGTTATCACCAATGACCTCGGTCCCCAAGTGAGAGTATACTTTCTTCCAGATGTCCAACGTGAAAGGGAAATGAATGAAGAGGTGTGTATAGTCTTCCAATGAAGATTTGCAGTGAGGGCATTTATGAGGACCCACAAATCCTCTCTTCATGAGTGTGTCCCAGGGCAAAATCCGATTGTGCAATATAAGCCAAGTGAAACATATAATCTTGAGAAGTACATCCCAAGACCACAATTGTGCAGTGAGCTTGGGAAATTGAAGATTTGGAGAACATGAGATGATGTGTTCATATACTTTTGTGGCTGAAATTCTTCCATCCATTATATGACTGCCCCAATCTGGATGGGAGGATAACATGATTCTGGCCTGGCAAAGGTTGTTGCGATAAACTTCCCATTCAACAACCATATATTCAGGGATGCCAATTTCCCAAACATGTGGCCATATTGGGGGAGACAAGAGTGTGTGAGAGCCCCTTGCAATGCTAGCCAGAGAGGAGTGTCCCAACTGATTAAGGGAGATGATGATGGGGGGGGGGATAAATGGGGCTTTCTAGGCATGCCTCTGATGGCATCCATCCCAACATTGACCTCTAAACCATTATCAACAACCCAAACAAGGTTACTGCAAAGCCAAGGGACTGCACTCCATAGGATTCTCCAAGTTGCAGACATGCATTTAGTGGATGGAACAACATTGCTAATCCATTACTCCAATCCATTGTTATGTAGATATTTTGCAGCCATGATTTTTTTCCATAGACCTTGTTCTCCAAAAACGTGCCATAGGTTTGTACACAAAAGAGCCAGATTGAAATTTTTGAAACTAAGGATGCCCTATCCTCTAATCTTAATTGGTCTAGACATTAGATTGAGGCTAGAAAGGGGGATTTTTCTTCTAGTGCCAGATCCCAACCATAGAAAATGTCACACAATGGATTCAATCTTCTTCATAGCAGATTGAGGGATCTAAAATATATTCATCCAATATACAGGGATGCTTTGGAATACAGCTCGAATCATGACAACCGTACCTCCAAGAGTTAACCACCTATGATCCCAGCGACATAACATTCTCTCAAATTTGTTGACTAGGCAATCCCAATCTGAAAGCTTGTAACTGCTATGCTTCATTGTTAAGATATGAGCTTTGCATCTTCCATATTATGCGATTTATGATGCCTTTTGATGTTAACATTCTTCTTCGTTTATTGATGTATGATATATTACTATATCAGTAATAACAAATTATTAAGTAAGAAAATCCCTCATATTTCTCAAAAAAAAAAAAATGGAAAAATAACATGTAAAAAAAAATAGAAAAACAACATGTATAGATTTTAAATAGCCATTTAATTTATTTATTATATATTTTGGATAGTTTTTAAGTTTTTTTTAGATTTACGGGTTTAGAATGAAGAAAAAATTTAGATATTTATTTAGTTTATTTTTAGATTTAATTGTTTAGAATAAGGAAAAAATTTAAATATTTTTTTAGTTTATTTTTAGATTTAATTGTTTAGAATCAAGAAAAAGTTTGTTGGAATTAAGAATGGTAATTTTTTTATAATTTATATGTTGCTAAATTCATATATATACCATCAAAAACTTATTTTAAATGCCAAATTCCAATAAAAACTTTAAAACTACCAAATTCCAATAAAAACTCTATAACTTATATAATAGTTAGAAAATGTCCCCTCAAATAAGAAGAGCGACATGCTTCAACTGTACTAACAACAGTCTGATGAAATTTTCAAGAGCTATATCCTTCAACTGCACTAACAACAGTCCAACGAAATTTTCAAGGTATGCACTCCATTTATTTTTTCTTTAATCTCTGTGCTATTTTCGATGAACAGAAAAGCAACATGGGAATATCGCCTTGTAAATATTTAATATTATAGATCATCTGCCTCTGCCACAGCCTATAATATACATACTGGATTTTCTTCCCTATTCTGAACTCACTAGTCCTTCAAGGAATTTCTCTCTTTGCCTCAACTTTGTCTTGAGAAACTTTGTTATCAATAGTTTTTGCATTAGTCCATGTTCGCACCTGACTGTTGCAACTCTGTCAATGAAGTCTACAGCGAAGAGATCCCACATGGGTTGTTGGCGAACATAAGCAGTTGTGCCCACCAGAATTCGATGAAGATTTAGGAGAATTGGTGGCGTTTCCACTGGACTGGAACATAGCTTTCTTCATCGATTCTAAACAGTGAAATCCTTCTAGTTTACTCTACAACAAGGTGAACTACTAAATTAGATTATTTCATAGAACAAAACATAGGAAAATAGACCATAACATAAATTTCTAGTAGCTTTGAAAATTGAATTTATCATAACCACTCACCTCTGGATGGCCTAATTAGTTATGATCAACCAACCCTTTGCATTGAAATATACTTCCAACTGCAGCGTTTGATGTGCAGCAGAAAACTGTCATTGGAGGTCCCCGCTATTTCCATTTTGTTCATTTGCGATGCAATGTGATCAAATCACAAACCACTATCGCACATTAACCTATTGCACACCTGCTTTGTGCCGATTGCAATTTCGCGATGCGATCAAATCACAAATCGCAAATCACACTCATGTTCATGCTTCACTTGTTTTCTCTTCCGTCGACGCAAAGTTGCGATGTGATCCAAATCGCAAATCGTATATCTCACCCTTTTCTCAAAATCAAGGTTGTTGTACAGGCCTGCAGCAAATGAATTTAACGTAAAGTAGAAGTTTCATTTACCGCCAGTTTTGTCATTAAAAAAGTAAACGTAATTTACTCTGGTTGGTAAACGTTGGTAAGATTTTAATTTTATTGTTTTTTATTTTCACGGGAGTATGGCAAGTAAAACCATATATATTCTTGTGTTCGCTTTTGTTAATGTGTGTGCAAAGGAAAAACTCGCCGCAGCGAATGCAAGAAGAATACACATAGCAGTGTGAAGTGATTGTAATGTTGTTGTTTTGTTGAAAATGTAATAAGAAGAAAACGCAGCAGCGTAGAAGTGTCAAGTGAGGGTAAACGTAACAGCGCCCGATAGAAATTTTTATACACAACAGTGCGATGGTAATGGTGTAGTTGTTCATTGAAAAATGAGAGAAGCGCGCAGCAGCGCGAGCTCATGAATGAAACTTTTATGCACAACAGTGCGGAGATTGAAATGTAATGCAACACGCAGAAGCATGAGTTTTTTGGTAGTTTGTTGGTGAAAGACGAAGTGAAGCGCAACAGCAAGAAGGTAATGCATTGCCCTGTTTTGTTTTGTAAAACATGAAATGAAATATACATGCAGCAGTGTGAGTATAGTTACTATTGGTGAATATGTTTTAGACAGGAGAAGACAGAGTCTGTAATGCACAACAGTGCAGAGATATTACAGCCTTAGCGCCATTGTGAAGAGTAGCGCGCGAATGTTTTTTGAGAGAACGAACTGCAATGTAATGTGTGGCGCAGCAACGTGATAGCAAGAAGGAGATGCACAACAGTGCAAAGATTGAAATGTAAGTTTTATTGTCTATTGATAGAGAGGGTAGAAGTGCAGCAATGCATATGAATGTAGTTTTTGTTGTTTGCATATGAAATGCAAGTGAGGCACAGTAGTGCGAGTTATTTTTTGTTGAAACGAAAAGGGAAGCAAGCATCAGTGCACAAGTGAAGAAATCTTTCACACAACAGTGTGAATGTAATGCAAAGAATACGCAACAGCGTGAAGTCTTTGCAGTTGTTCATTGAGAGAACGAAAGGGAACTCATAGCAGAGTGAATGTAAGAAGTTTGTTTTTACACATAGCAATGTGAATGTTCTGTTTGTTGTTGAACATGCAATGTAATACGCAGTAGCATAGAATAGCAATGTAATCAAAATGCACAGTAGTGCAGAGAAAGTTTTTGGTTGTTGAATACGCAAAGGACAATACGCAGAAGCATAAATGTAAGTTTTTCGTTACAGCAGTGAATGTAAGAAATTTTACACACACCAGTGTAAAATTTCAAAGCAGAGATAGAGTAAATTATTTGTGTGAAACTGAAATGTTCCCTGGTTGTAATCCCTCTGTCTGAGGAAGATGCTTTTGTAATAACAGTTGTGAAATCCCTTTGTGTGAGGAAGATGATTTATGAAACAATTGGTTTCCTGTTAATGAATAGAAGTTTTTTTTTGAGTTGTTGAAACTCTGTTTGAAGCAAAACAATTTTAGTTTCCGCTGTGTTAAGATCCTGCAAAAACGTAGCATTGTTCTATGTTCACTTATTTGTTTGGAATTATCATAAATTCCCAACAGTGGTATCAGAGCTTGTCCAAGCTCTTTGAAGGTGTCAAAGAAGTTGAAGGAAGGATTTCTTACTGCAGCAGCTTCTCCAGCAGAGTGAAGACTCAGTCAAGAAAAATATAAGGTATTTCTCAAGTTTTTTTTTGTGTTACTGTTGAAGACAATCAGCGATTTTTAAATACACAATCAAATATTTGAAGCATAGTTTAGAGTGCTAAAATGGCTAGCTCCAGCACTGGCATGTGTATCTTTAATACTCAGCTCCCACTATTTAATGGAAAAAACTATGACTATTGGGCAATAACCATGAAAGCCCTGCTTACCTCACGAGACTTACAGGAATTTGTTGAGGATGGTTTTGAAGAACCAGCAGATGAAAATGAGTTCAATAACTTAACTCAGGCAGAGAAAGAACTGCTGAAGAGAAATAAGGAGAATGGTTGTAAAGCCCTCTACTATTTGTATCGAGCAGTGGATGAGAATGTGTTTAAAAGGATAACAGCAGCTGAGAGATCCAAAGAAGCATGGAAAACTCTCAAGATAGCCTATCAAGGCATGGAGAAAGTGAAGATAGCAAAACCTCAGTTCAATGAGGAGGAAGCTTGGGATGGAAGCATAGAGAAAAGAGTCAATGATAAAAACTCTTTGTCTCATGATGAAGATGATGAGGAGATGACTGAAATACATCCCTAGACAGCAGCATCAACACAAGGGGAGCAAGAGACACCCTTGAGGAGAAATTAAAGTGCTTCTCCAAGCACACCACAAGTAGGAAATTCAAGTGTTTCTTCAAGCACTTGTACACTAAATGAAGGTATGAACTCTTTGTTTGCTTTATATTTTCATGTTGCTGAACCTATTCATTTTGAAGAAGCAATTAAGGATAGGAAATGGATAGAACCCATGAATGGGAGAAAGGACTTGAAGTTCCTTGAAGATCTGTTTAAAGAGTATGGAGTTCGATACGTAATTCCTGCCAAGATGGCCGAGATGGGCTTCACTGCCAACACTCTTGTCAATATGACAGAGGAAGAGATTGAAGATTTGATGAAGCCCCTGGTAGAACTCTACCATATGGATCTTCTTATAGGGGAGAGATATGGAATTAAATCAGCCATAAGAGCACAGAAGGAGCAGGTTGCAGATATTCTGACCAAACAATTGGAGAAGAAAAGTTTTGAATTTTTAATGAAGTGTCTAGGTATGACTGATAACCTAGCAGTTGAAATTAAGGGGAGTGTTGAAATATAATTCCACCTGCAACGTTTGTCATGCAGCAGAAAACTGCCATTGGAGTTCCCTGCTATTTCCATTTTGTTCATTTGCAATGCGATCAAATTGTAGATCGCTATCACACATTAACCTGTTGCACCCCTGCTTTCCACCGATTGTGATTTCGCGATGCGATCAAATCACAAATCACACTCATGTTAATGCTTCACTTGTTTTCTCTTCCCCCGATGCAAAGTTGCGATGCGATCCAAATTGCAAATCACATATCTCAGCCTTTTCTCAAAATCAAGGTTGTTGTACAGGCCTGCAGCAAATGAATTTGACGTGAAGTAGAAGTTTCATTTACCACAAGTTTTGTCATTGAAACAGTAAATGTAATTTACTCCGGTTGGTAAACGTTGGTAAGATTTTAATTTTATTGTTTTTTATTTTCACGGGAGTATGGCAAATAAAACCATATATATTCCTGTATTTTCTTTTGTTAATGTGTGTGCAAAGGAAAAACCCGCTGCAGCGAATGCAAGAAGAATACACAGAGCGGTGTGAAGTGATTGTAATGTTGTTGTTTTGTTGAGAATGTAATAAGAAGAAAATGCAGCAGCGTAGAAGTGTGAAGTGAAGGGAGATGCAGCAACGCCCGGTATAAATTTTTATGCACAATAGTGTGATGGTAATGGTGTAGTTGTTCACTGAAAAATGAGAGAAGCGCATAGCAGTGCGAGCTCATGAATGAAACTTTTATGCACAGTGGTGCAGAGATTGAAATGTAATGTAACACGCAAAAGCGTGATTTTTTTTGTAGTTCATTGGTGAAAGACGAAGTGAAGCGCAGCAGCAAGAAGTTAATGCATTGCCTTGTTTTGTTTTGTAAAACATGAAATGAAATATACATGCAGCAGCGTCAGTATAGTTACTGTTGGTGAATATGTTTTAGACATGAGAAGAGAGAGTTTGTAATGCACATCAGTGCAGAGATATTATAGCATGAGGCCCATTGTGAAGAGTAGCGCGCGAATGTTTTTTGAGAGAACGAACTACAACGTAATGTGTGGCGCAGCAGCGCGATAGCAAGAAGGAGATGCACAGCAGTGCAGAGATTGAAATGTAAGTTTTATTGTCTCTTGATAGAGAGGGTAGAAGCGGAGCACCGCATATGAATGTAGTTTTTGTTGTTTGCATATGAAATGCAAGTGAGGCACAACAGTGCGAGAGTTGTTGTTTGTTGAAACAAAAAGGGAAGCACGCATCAGTGCACAAGTGAAGAAATCTTTCACACAACAGTGTGAATGTAATGCAAAGAATACATAGGAGCGTGACGTGTTTGCAGTTGTTCATTGAGAGAATGAAAGGGAACTCACAACCGAGCGAATGTAAGAAGTTTATTTTTACACACAGCAGTGTGAATGTTCTGTTTGTTGTTGAACATGAAATGTAATACGCAGCAGGGTAGAATAGCAATGTAATGGGAATGCAGAGTAATGCAGAGAAAGTTTTTGGTTGTTGAATATGCAAAGGACAATACACAGAAGCGTAAATGTAAGTTTTTTGTTACAGCCGTGAATGTAAGAAATTTTTCAAAACAGAGAAGAGTAAATTATTTGTGTGGAACTGCAACTTTCCATGGTTGTAATCCCTCTGTGTGAGGAAGATGCTTTTGTAACAGCAGTTGTGAAATCCCTCTGTGTGAGGAAGATGATTTATGTAACAATTGATTTGGTGTTAATGAATAGAAGTTTTTTTTGAGTGGCTGAAACTCTATCTACAACAATTTTAATTTCCTTTGTGTTAAGATCTTACAGAAATTCCCAACCGCTCCGTCACATAAGCTGAAACCCGAAGGAAGGTTCACCATGTATTAATACAGAGCGCCATTCTGATGCTGCGGGGTCAGGAGGCAAGGAAACCGTGGAAGGTCAAAAATCAAAGGGTTTGTATCCCCACGGATTGCAGAAAACCATGTGCTCCTCTTTGTCGGTTCGGTGTAACAGTAAACACGAGGTTTCGTGTATTCTTCTATTGTTTATGGCTGAATGTTGGAAAATATTTGAAAAAAACAAAAGAGAGATCCGAGATGAATCCATTTGATGCGAAGTGTACTTGATGAGCTCATAGGTTTCGTCTTTCTGTGTGTGGTTTCGCTGAGAGACTTAGATTTGTGTCTTCCTGTATGTGGTTTCGCTGATACACTTGGCAAACAATAATATTTTTATGTTAGAAACGTGACACATGTTCTGATGAGGTGCATTTAATATAATAGCCTACAGTTATTGAATTTATAAACAACTACACGTAATACGTAACTTGTGGGCGCAAAACATGAGAAAGATTGTGGCACAAATATTCTCTCTTCAATTTAATACAAATAACCTACAGGCCCAACGTGATATAACGAGGTGAGATGCAGTGATTTATTTACTTTATTGATGTTTCCCAGCAACACGTGAGTAGGGCATCCGATGACTACATATATTTGTTTAATAATGGAGGTAGTTTACAGTTTACTTAATTTAATAGGTT
>APFE030296145.1:0-56837 GCA_000404065.3 Pinus taeda
AAATCATATGAGTGATCATCATTACAAAATATCATAAAGAAAACAAGGGCACACATGTCATTTATTCAATGGGAGAAGATCTCATGCGAAGAGTCTTCTCATTCCTCAAGCCTTGTTCCTCAATATTTCTTGCAAACCTAGACACAAAAAAGAACAAGCTACAAGTGAAAGTAATCTAATGATAAACCCTAGCCATTCTAAATATTTTGAATCAAACAAAAAAATGTGACCATTTCAATATAATTTAATAAGTAAGAATATAACATAACAATCAAATTGGGATAGGGACAAAGTGAATTCTCTAATATATATAAAAAATGAATACATGAAAAAGTATCGCCCAATTCGTTATTGTCGGCAATGTGTATAACCATGTTCTAGATTCCCCTATCTTGGGACATTGAATCTCAACTCCATCGATCTTCACTTCTCCATGTAAAGAAAATAAAAGAGAAAGGAACTCTTTCTAATGCAAGAAGATGAATGAGACTCAATCTCAAAACAAGGGTTTTATATTGTGATGGGGAAGTTAAAAAATTAGGAATATAGATCAGAATCATAGAAAGGAATTCATCAACGTAAGGGTACTATGATTTTTTCCACCTCCTCCTCCACCACAAGCTTGTTTATATACTGCTCAAGTTGGTTAAGATCATTAGGAACATGTTATAAGATGTGAATCCTTGCTAAAACTCATAAATCCCACCTAAAAGTGCATTAATATGTGCACAATTAATTTTTTTGGTGCATTTTGTAGATATATGCGAGTTTCTTGAGAAGAAATTATGTATGTATGTGTTTTTTTTAGAGGAACACAATTTGTATGCACTCTGTTATTAGATGAAGCAGGTGTATGAACTCAAAAATATAATTTTTATGATGTATGTTTGTAAAAGTCATGAAATGATAGATTAGGCCATAGGATGTGCATGGGTGAAAACTATAACAATTAGATGGTCTATTGATTTTCTTTTCATAATTTTCTTTTCATGTAATTCTTATTTTAAGTATGTTTCAAAAATATCCTATAGGAGGAATATTGTATGATGCACTTTTTTGATATAAAAAAGCCCAAATGCTTATATTGACTTAGGTATATCTTAACGTCGAACCTATCTAGCACTAAAAGGGAGGTGCAAATCATTTTTGAGTGCTAAATTTGAGGAAAGATATGCATTTAGAGAGATATGATGTAGTATACCTAAGGGGATAATATTGGGTACAAAGGGAGGTACCCAAGGGAATAATGTAATAATGAGATGGGTCATAGTAATAAATAAGGTCATTAACCTGTATTATGTAAGGGACCACAAGTAGTTAGTAATAATGTAATGGGCCCATGGTATTAGATAGATGGTATTGAGGGAACCATGGTAATGACCCATGGTATTGTATGTATGAAGCCTATATAGAGGCTAAAGGCTCCCTATTGAGAGATGTCAAGGAATATTGTGTGAACATGCATATGGCTTGTGGAGTGTTCTCCTTCCTTAAGGAGTGAATGTATGGTGTTGTCCTACCTTAAGGGTTTGATCAATAAAGAAGCATTTCTATCTATTCTATCTTATTATTTTTGGGTTTATTTAAATTATCTTATATTTTTAGATTAGATTTATAACAAGTAGTATCAAAGCTATAACAAGTGGTATCAGAGCAGTTTCTTGGGCAAAGTGGAGAATATTTTTTTTGTTATTTTTGCAGGAATTTTTTGGGGCGGCGAGTTTGCAGATCAGATCTGTATGTTTTGGTCAAAAATATGTGGCTAATTGCCAATTTGGATTTTTTGTGAAACAATACCCAAGTTCAAAAAAAAAATCAGCCGAATCGGAGTCCGGATGAAAGAGATATCGCTGATTTAAAAATCAATGGCGTTGTAGACTTTTTCGGGGCGGTGGGTTTGCAGATCAGATATTTATGATTTGGGGCAAAATTTGCAAAATCTAAGTGCAAATCTAGGTTGTTGGTGAAAAAATACTCAGTTTGAAAAACAAATCGGCCGAATCGGAGTTCGGATGAGGGAGATATTACCAATTTAAAAATAAGTTGGGTGGCAGACATTTTTTAGGGCGGCGAGTTTGCGGAGTAGATCTATACGTTTTGATGCAAAATCTGTAGAATCTAATTGCAGATCTGGATTTTTTGTGAAAAAATACCCAAGTTCAAAAAAAAAATAGTCGAATCGGAGTACGGATGAGGGAGATATCGCTGAATTAAATAAGTTCTTTTTTAAGAAATTTTTTGTGACGGTGGGACAGTTGCAGTGCAGATATGAAATTCTAGTGCCTAGATCGGGATTTCTACCACATGAGAAGATGCAGAATGGTTGTTCCATTTCTGAAAATAGGTCATAATAGGGATTCTGAGCAATATTGATGGAATTGTGTCCATTTCAACTTTTCGCCAAGTAAGTGAGTTTTTCCCAAACCCTCTTCATGGAGATGCTATATTTTATAGAAAACAATGATAGCCCTACTATTGAAGAATTCATACAGAGACAAAAGTTCAAATATGGGAAATTTTGGAGGGCTATGGTACCGCTTAATTTCCAAGATGAGGCATCCAAATGGTTGCGAAACCATTAGATGAAGAATTTGAAAGAGTCCTTTTAGACAAATGGTCTCATGTTAGAAAACAGAAGAATTAGACATGTAAGGGGTTACTTTCTACTGGTATATCATTATTGCAGGTTCATGGATTCATTAAGACGGAGAAGATCGTTGTGTCTATAAATCCTAGTTGTTAGCATAATTTTATCAATGTTAATTTGGAAAAAAAATTGCGAGTTCCAGCAAAACACATTGAAAACACACAGCTTGATGATGAGGATGTTCAAGTTTATAAGGATTTGAAGATTTCTATGGATAAGTATGTGTTGCATGGTGATTTTTATACTTCAGATCTAGATAACATGGATGTTGTTTGCGGATATCCTTGGATGGAATTCATGGGTACTATCAATATTAATGTGCTGAAGAAACTTCGGAAGCTATGGTATAAAAAGAAGAAAATTACATTACAGGATATTTCCATCAATAAACAGGTAGAGTCCACGGAGGCTGAAGTAGAAACTGTTCTAGGGACTGACATATCAGATAATGATCCATTGATGAACCACACACAAACATCAAACCAGGTACTAGAAAAATAGGTAGAGGCTGAAGCAGAAAATGTTACATCAGAGGGGGACTCAGTGGTTGAAGTAATATTGAAAGATAAGAAACAACAACAGGCACCACAACTGGTACCAGATACCCATCAGGCTCCATTAGGGGGTGAATTAAAGAAAGATGCATCGTTGGTTAACACTTTAGCGTATCACCAACCACATCATCCCACAAGAAAACAACCGACAAGATGGCAACGAATTAGCCATAAGGACAACAAGCCCCGCATGACAGATAGAGAGGAGCGAAGATCCACCTACTACACGTCAACACAGAAGAGCTGCCAAGGTCAACTTCCATTTCAAGCGAGCGAGGCCCCAGGGAGATCGAGGGTTCACCTTTCTCTTGGATGGCTACATGCACGTGCATGGTACCAATGGACCACTCTTTTGAGTAGATCTTATTATTTGTGTTCTTCCCATGTTTTGGGGATGAAACATGTTAAGGGGGGTGGAATGTAGTGTACCTAGGGGGGATAATATGGGGTACAAAGGGAGGTACCCAAGGAAATAATGTAATAATGGGATGGGCCATAGTAATAAATAAGGTGGTTAACCCGTATCATGTAAGGGACCACAAGTAGTTAGTAATAATTAATGGGCCCCATGGTATTAGATAGATGGTATTGAGGGAACCATGGTAATGACCCGGATTGTAATGTATGAGGCCTATATAGAGGCTAGAGACTCCCCATTGAGAGATGTCAAGGGATATTGTATGAATAGGCATATGGCTTGTGGATTGTTCTCCTTCCTTAAGGAGTGAATGTATGGCGTTGCCCTACCTTAAGGGTTTGATCAATAAAGAAGCATTTCTATCTATTCGATCTTATTATTTCTGGGTTTATTTGTATTATCTTATATTTTCAAATCAGATCTATAACATATGATCCCTCTTATCACTTGATAAATAAAAGGGTATAATGACACTATGATAATTTATATTAAACTACATATTATTATAATGTTCTTTCAATGTTGAACAATTAATATATGTTTTCTTTTATTTTTCTTAAATTACAACTATGTAATAAATATACAATAATATTGTAGTACTTTATTCTTGAAATTACATTTACTACTTTTAATTGTAATAAATAGAATGCTATACAGATCAAATATATTTTAACTTTCTATTTTTCATCTACTTAACCTCAAATCCCACAAGTATGACAAATACATTCTCGAAGATGTATTTCTTAGGCATATCTATAATTCAGTATTTTCATTTTTTTGTAAGTTCTAATTGTTTGGAGTACCTTGGAAAAAACTATTTTTTCAAAGTAGAAAGATTGCTCTTGGAATGATATCTACTAATATTATAACATCATTAGTTTCTTAATCTTTGAAAATCCCTATCCCTGCAATGTATAACCTAGAAATAAACTCTAAAAGAATATATATATATATAAAACTTGAGGTAAGTACTTGGATCAAAAGGGTTATTCAACCACTTTCCTAGTTGCAGAGAATAAAACAATTCATAGTAAGGAAATAAACACAACAATAATTAATATGTAGATGTAAGATACATACTCAACTGTGTGTGAGAGAGAAAAACGAGTGATAATCCTCAATAATCAACAACCTACTTCCATTTCATGAATTCACTTATGTAGTCCCCAAGCTCTGTTTGGAAGCTTTCTACATTATCAAATATGAGAAAATATTCCCCATAAAATCATACTCTACCAAATAAATTAGATTAATATATATGAACATGAACCTACTTATATTTTTATTAATAAACCAACTTTATTTTTTATTATTTTTAATATAATATTACCAAATGCTAGTGATAATTTGAAAACATCTCTATACTAGAAAGCACCTCATTATAATTTAACAAAAAAATATAATAATTATTCATTAAAAATTTATAACAAAATTTAATTAAAAAAATTACTAAAACAATGTTATTATTTAAACAAAGTCTTTTGGTAGAAATCACATGAGAGAATTTTTTGGCCAACACGTTTCGAACTAACAAGTGTGGTTCATTGTTAGGACTAGATGAAGAGGCAGAAATCTGGTCCTGACGATGAACCACACTTGTTGGTTCGAAACGCGTCATCCAAAAAATTTTCTCATATAATTTCTACCAAAAAACTTTGTTTAATTCATTATGGATCACAGAAACTTGAATACAAAAATGTTATTATTATTATTTTAAATCATTAATAACATATAAAACTAAATACAAATTATAAAAAATAAAATAAAAACACCCCACTAAACTTATTTCACACCAAAAACATTATTTCACATCAACACGTATAACCACTAACAACATTATATTAACAATTCATTCTATAACCAAAACCTTAACTCATATGAACAAGTACAACCACTAACAATAGTAATTATATATATAATTAATTAAGTAATATTGTTGTGTAAAACTAAATACAAATATAATGTGTAAACAAAAAAGACAACTAAACTTATTTTACACCAAAACTTTCAACACGTCAAACCACTAACAACATTATATAACAATTTATTCTATACACAAAAAATTAATTCAATACCCAAAACCTTAAGTCATATGAACAAGTACAACCACTAACAATAATAATTATATATATAACTAATTAAGTAATATTGTTGGTGGTTATACTTTTTGATGTACATTAAAGTTTTTTTAGTATTAATTTATAAAACCATTCAATATATATAAAGGCTTATGCAATTAGTGGTTGTACTTATTTATTAAAATTTAGTGATTAGTAGCACATTATTTTCATTAACACTGTATCTTCTATGCTGAATGTGAATTATAAATTTGAGTGTGTATTTAGTTTTTTTGTAATGTGTGTGAGTTTGAAATTTGATTATGTACTTTAACTATATTAAATTTATATATGATTTGAGAGTTTTATTATATAGTTTATTGTGAAGATTTATTTACAAGAATGTGGTAAACAAAAAAAAGGATTGAGGCATTTAAGGTAGTGTCTTATTGGTACAAGTTATAAAGGAGCACCTAATGGGAGAGGGTACAATAATATAGATAGTAGTTGTAGAGTTAAATATTAGGAAAAGTTGGATATGAAGTATGTGGGGTAGATGTTGTGAGATAACGACAAGTTTTACCCTCCTATTGTGTAGGTCATAAACTTGTACCTTGGAGAGAGGAGGTCATTATGGGTAACGGACCCTTCGAAAAAAACAAAGATTTTGGACCATTTATTGATTTCTAAATTAACGGTGGGGATAAGATTACGGTGGAAGTGCTCGAGGGATTCATAGAACTTTGGACTTAGTGAATTCTGAACCTTCAATGGTTAAGAGTGATGATGGAGGAATGACCCTTTGGCATAACGGTTTAAGTCATAATGTTAGGTTTGTTTATAT
The DNA here is from genome assembly GCA_000404065.3 of Pinus taeda. Classification (NCBI taxonomy): domain Eukaryota; kingdom Viridiplantae; phylum Streptophyta; class Pinopsida; order Pinales; family Pinaceae; genus Pinus; species Pinus taeda. The sequence goes on from APFE030296145.1 coordinate 6,521, forward strand.
TATATTATATATATATTTATATTATATTATATTTGGTTTTTAGGAAAATCAAGTTTCCAAAAAATAATATATTATTTAATGAAAATTTTATTGAGTTTTTGTTTTTTGGTCAAATCAAATCATGATTTTCATGTTAATTTTGAAAAGTGGTGATGCAACATTATTTCTTTTTCATTTAAAGGTTAAAATTCCAATATTTTTCAATCATCATATTAAAAACCAAATATTATGGAAAGACATGAAAAATCACAATGAAATTAAAAAGCAATGATGCAACACTACATTTTTTAAATTTTTTTTTATTATTTTAAAAATTAATTTAGGTTTAAAACTCAAACATTTTTCAATTACTTCATTAAAGATGAAATATTATGATTACTAAAAACATGAAAAACCACAGTGAAATGCAAAAGTGGCGATGCAACATCACCATTTTTTTCTTCCAAGGTTAAAATCCAATAATTTTTTCAATCACGTCATGAAACACCAAAGATCATGACTACGAAAGACATGATAAAACACATTGAAATGCAAATGTGATGCAACATCACCTCCTTTTTCAGGTTAAAAATTCAATCATTTTTCAACCATGGCATTAAAGACCAAATATCATGCCTACAAAAAACACGAAAACTTAGCACTTAAAGTTTGTCTACATTCTATTTTCTTTAAGTGTTTTTAAAAGTTGTCTAATTTTTATTTTATTTTATTTTTGGGATTAAAAATACCAATTAACTGAAATTCCAACATCGACCCTTAGTACTATAAAAAAGAAAACAAAGCCGGATATAAAAGTGACATTACATAATTGTTGTTAATTATCATTTTTTTAACCATTTACATTTAAAAAAATTGTAATTTTTTTATAAGAGGCAAAATCGATTTCAAAAAATTTAAAAAAATTGTCTTTCATTTTTTTTTCTATAAAATAATTCAAACAAATTTTATTTTTTTTTATTTTTTTTTTAAAGTCAAGAGGAAAAACAATTTTTTTACAGAGAAAAAGCGAAAAAAAAAAAAAAAACACTTTCTAAAATTCAAAAAATCAACATAGAAATCATAAAAAATGTAATAAACATTAAAGAGAAAAAATAAAAAAAACAAATAGAAAAATAATTTAAAAAATTATTAATATTTAAAAAATAAAAAGATTTAAATAAAAAAATTATAATTTACCATTTAAAAATGAAAATAAATAAAAATAATTTAATACATTTTAATTAAAAAATTAAACAAAAAATAAAAAAATTAAAGGAAAAAAACAAAAAAATGGGTGAAGGGGCATCACCCCTCCTAGAACACATTTTCTAAAAATGTGTATTTATTTATTATTATTATTATTGTAAATTATGCTATTAGTTTTTTTAATTGTATTACTTCAAAATGTCATCATACACTAGCTTAAATATCACTGCTTATGCAATGTCTTATCTCAATATGCCTTTAGGGAAATTAGATATGTTGACCATAGTTTAGATAATTCAAAATAAAAGCATCTAACACTAATAAACTATTGACATCTATCATAGACTAAATTATATAAAGTAAAAAATAACTGTTGAGAGGCATAACATATCATCAAGAGTATGCAGAAGTGATTGGGGCTAGGTATTAAGTGCTTATTCCAGCTGGAGTAGGAGGTTTTAGATCAAAATGAATATGGATTTTATGGTAAGCAAGCTAGACATCTAAAATAGCAAGATAGGAGCACTGATAGCATTACACCCACTTGATTTCATTAAGAGGAGATTATATCATTGTAGGCTTCATGTTGCTCCTTCAAGACCCTTCCCATAAGTGTTTTCATCTTCCAATTGAAGGTGATGGAGTTTAGGCACTACCTTCGTCTTCCCTTGGTATGTCTAGGATTAGGAACACAATTAGATTCCTCTGCTTAGATTTTTGAATCAGAATAAGCTTGTCAGTCGCTGGTGGTTAAAGCTCCAAGTTGGCAAATTTCCTTGCAAGTTTCAGAGAGGGGGGGGGGGGTGCAGAATGGAAGATAGTTGCAGCATCCTGGGCTTGATCTTGGGCATGTGGCCTACCTTGAGAGCCCTTGCCCCCAACCCCTAACAACAATGCATTCACTACCGAGGCATTCTGAACTAAATAAGAAATAAATAGACTAGATTTCTTGCCCACAACACCTAGAGATCGAAATGATTGATACTGAGAAAACCAAATAAAGGAAAAGCCTAGGGGATTTTGGGTTTCCAAATCAATCTAAGATAACTATGAAAGGAAGACAAATGAAATGGAATGACGAGTGAAAAACTCCCAGCAAGGTCTAATATCAAGCAGCCACCCAACCCAGTTGAGCTCAAAATAAAACAAGATAACATCCACGATCTAAAAGCAGAACCAAAGAATGATATGGCTAAACCTGATGAAATCGATATATAGAACATTACCCTGTGTTGACCAGCCCTCCAAACCTAAACCAGCGAGGCCATTCCAGTTGGATAAAGACCGACACCTCTTGCTCTTACAATGTTGGGCTCCAAGGTTGTTGTCAATGCCCCTACAATTGTGCCCCCTTATGTACCCTAGGTCTATCTCTTTGCCATTGCTTAATACCTAGTGCTTGAGCCAACTCAATCTCCAAACCCCGAATCCAAGTTTCCTAAAATGTAGGTGCATGTCAATTCATGACAAGAACATAAAGCCAATTTCCGAGCTTAAGAGAAAGGCCACCAGTTGTGCCATGCTTTGCGAATTTTCCATCGAACACAATCCTTCTACTATTGAAAGCCCAAGGGAATTGTCCCACTTGTGGTGGCGACTAAGCCCTAACATACCAAAAAGGCAGACAACAAGGTCTCTCATCTCATAGCGATTGAGCGTAGTAATGATTAACATTTGAATGAAGAGTGGCATATGTTTTTTGCATGTGCATTGCATGGGGAAGGTTGTCCATCCACCCCCCACTCTTAAATGAGACAGGAGGCGATGGGGTGGTGGGCTTCCCCTTGTCCTTTAATGTCCCAATTGCCAACACCCCGATCAAGGGTATTTTAAATTGTGTTTTAATTTTGAAATTTTGTTTCTATGTTTAGCCGATGAGACATGTCCGAAGATTTAACTTTGGATGACTCAAATACGTAAGGGCTTGCCAACATGCTTTTTGCCAATTGTGCTACCACCCATAAACATTTTAACTTTGTAATTGAATTTTATTTATCTTTTAGTATTTGTTTTATAAATTTTGTTTTTGTTTTGTTATATTAAATTAATCAATAACATATTTTAATATATTTTTTCGGCCCGTCGGCCCCCAAACCACTACCCGGGTCCGTATAGGGTTTATTCTATAATTATATTTTAATTTTGTTTTCACATGGCCACCACAACAATTCACTTACAAAATTGATCTTTTTGATGTTTGTTCATAGATATATTACACACACCCACTTTATTTTTTTGTATTATTAGTTTTTTATTATAAATTTTTTAATTTAATTTTTTTTAATAAATAATTTTTATTTTATTTCGTTTAATCATATTTAATTTATATTTTTTTGGAAAAACACAATTTGTAATTTTTTTCAAAATTTAATTAAAAAATTATTAATTTTTGGGGTCGCATATTATTATTAAAAAGGTGTTTTTCATGATTTTGTGTACATTAATGATGATTTTATAAGTTATATTTAAAAAATATTACAATTTCAATGCTTCATTGAAAATTGGTCAAGTTGTGTGCAGTTGAGATCTTGAAAGTGCTATAACTTTAGCCTTTAAGAAAAATGATTCTTAGAAGAATTACTCATTGATTTAGGTGTTTATTTTAAAGGTTTTTTTAGCTCATGATATTTTGTTCATAACACCATGGTTGAAAAATGTTGAAATTTTAAGGTTTTTGTACCCGTGATATTTGGTTTTAATTCCATGGCTGAAAAATGTCAGAATTTTAAGGTTTTTCAAAGTCATGTTATTTGATTTTTAATGACATGGTTAAAAATTGTAGAATTGAGGCTTCTGTGATCCATCATAGTTATAAGAAGAATTTCTGCGTAAATCACATATAGAAAGACCTTTGTTGACGCGTTTCGAACCAACCACTGTGGTTCATAGTTGAAGAAACAGATCCAGCTTCGCATGTTAAATAGTTAGAGCAGAGCCTCCAACAACTATCTTGATCAATGGCTAATTTTGACCTAGGGCCAGAGTCAAAAAGTCATCTTGATAATTTAAAGGAAGTTAGTTATCATCGTGACCAAACCTTAGTATATATAAAATGAAAAATTATTTTCAGAACGTGTTTAAGTTAAAAGTTAGTTAAAACGGTATATTTTAATAATTGTAATTTTAATGGGAATTAGTTAGATTGAAGACCTTACTTATTCATATAAGTATATAATGGTTAGTTAGAATAACTATTTATTAAAACGAGAAATAACTAGAAATTAAACTAAATAAATAAATACCAAAAAGAAAAATGAAATAATTTAAGTAGGTGTTTAAGTTAAAAGTTAGTTAATAACGGTATAAAAAAAAAAAATTCTTACTTCTTATAAATACATAATAGCTGGTTAGACTAACTACCTGTAAGAAAGTTAAAATATAAATAAATAATTCAATAAATAAAACAAAAACACATAAACATAAATAAATAAAGTCCAAATAATACATTCAATTAAGAACGTAATTGTAATGCTACATAAAATAAAAAAAATAAAAATAAAATAATGTAAATAAAAAATAAAATAAAATAAAAATGAGATAAAATAAATGAAAAGTAAAAAAAAATAACCTAAACAAAAAAAAAATAAAAAAAAAAAAATAAAATAAAAATATTAAAAATAATAAAAATAAAAATAATAATATAATAAATAAATAAATAAACATTATATATAATATATAAATAATATAAATATTATAAAAGTAAATTATATTAATAATATCTATTAGGAAAAAATCATACGGAAAGAGCGACCTAGAATAAAAAGAAAGAGAAGGACTGGAAAAAGTCCAATAGAAACCAAAGATCAAGAAGGAAAAAGAAGAAAGGAAGGCACCAGGGGGAATGACGAAAGCGTAAAAGATAAAAAGGGGGGAGGGGGGAGGGGAAGGGAAAGAAACACTAGGACGAAAGGGCAGGGATCCAACATCTACTGATCTTCCAACCATCATCTCTCTTGAGATTGTTAGGTCTTCTTTCAATTTCAATAGCTTCCCTGAATTTACGATGATGGAACTGAGCAACTTTGGCAACAACCTTGGCATCCTCTATACAGACCTGATGCTTGGTCTTATCCACATGTTCTGCTAACACTGAAGACTTGGTTCTCCGATGTCTCAGGTCAGCTGCATGTTCACTAATTCTCTGATGGATGGAGCACCCTGTTTCCCCGATATAGGGGGTCCCACAAGAACAAGGGATCAAATAAACACCCTTCATGTCCTTAGGGTTAACGGGATCTTTCACCGATCGGAGGGAATTACGAATGATGTTGAGGGGCTTGAAGGTTGAGAGAATATCAAACCTCCTAAGGATTTGAGCAATCTTGTCCGTGGTTCCTTGGACATAGGGAAGATGGACACCTAGTCGGCGCTCCTTTGGTTCTTTCTTAATTAACGCATTTTTAGAGGCTTTAAAGAAAGCCTTCTGACCAAGGCGCCTACTATATCCATTCTCCACAAAGACATCAAGGAGATGGGATCTCTCCTTATCCAAGCTCTCATTATCCAAAATCCTAAGGGCACGAGTAGCGAGGGTGTTAAGAACACCCATCTTCTAAGCAGGGAAATGATGGGAATCGGCATGAAGATACTGCTTAGTATGCGTTTTCTTCCGGAACATAGAGTGAGAGAGAGAGCCATCCTTATTCTTAGATATAAGAATATCCAGGAAACGGAGGCAACCATTGGCCTCTTTTTCCATGGTGAACTTAATGGCAGAGGACTGACCGTTGAGGTGATTGAAGAAGCGATCCAGCTCCTCTTGGCCATGGGACCAAATGACAATAGTGTCATCTACATACCTTTTCCAAAGCTTGGGAAGGAGATGAGCCAAGGCTAGAGCTTTGGCTTCGAAATCTTCCATAAAAAGATTCGCAACAATCGAGGAGAGGGGGGAACCCATGGCCACACCACAGGTCTGTTCCTCACCCTTGAAACAGAAGAAAGTGGAAGTGAGACATATCTCAACCAGATGAGCATTATCGGGATATGTTAGGTGATAGATCACTTCCAAGGCCTCCTTTATAGGGATGCAAGTATATAGGGAGACCGCATCAAAGCTGACTAGAATGTCCTCAAGGATAAGCCTGATATCCTTGAGCTCCATGATGAAGGATGCAAAGTCCTTCACGAAGGAATCAGTGCGGCCAACCAAGGGCTTAAGTTTAAGGGCAAGAAACTTGGCTAGAAGGTAGGTCGGACAACCAATGGTGTTAACGATAGGCCTCAGAGGGGCCCCTTCCTTGTGAATCTTAGGTAACCCATAGATCCTAGGAGCGATGGGACTGCTCTCAATGAGTTTGTGGCACAGGGAACTCACCGAGCTACTAGACTTGATGGCGAGAGCCACTGTCCTAGAGATCTTCTTCAGAGGGTTCTTGGGAAGTTTTTTATAACTGCCACTATTGTGAAGATGATCTAACATCTTCTTACGGTAATCATCTTTGTTAAGGATGACCGTAGCCCCTCCTTTGTCAGCTTTCAGAACGACAATATTTTCATTCTGATTTAAGGATTTTAGGGCATATAATTCCTCATTGCTGAGGTTCCTCTGAGGGGGCTTAGCCTTTCTAAGGACAACAGCACAATCCTGCCTAATAGTGTCCTTGATATAATCCGGAAGATCTCTAATCCCATATTCCACGTTGCAAATAATGTCATCCACCGGGATTTTTCTAGGGGTAAGGGCAAAGTTTAAACCCTTGCTTGAAAGACTAAAAACAGAAGGGGAGAAAGAAAAGCTCGAAAGGTTAACAACTTTATTATTTTGGGAAGAAGAGGGAAGAAAAATCTCATTGCTGAGGTTCTCAATATCATTGCTATTGTCAAGAAATTCTTTGCCATCATGGCATAAAATATTATTATTAGTACTAAACAAGTTATTATCATCATTATTACTATCAAAACAAATATTATCCTCCATATTATTATATAGATAACTATTACCAATACTATTGTTATTATTACTATTATATAGATTATTATTAATATTAATGTCCTTATTATTATTATTGTTAATATTATTAATATTAATACTCTCATTATTATTATTATATAAATTATTATATTATTATTATTAATGTCCTTATTATTATAATTGTTAATCTTATTAATATTATATTATATAAATTATTATTAATGTTCTTAATATTGTTGTTATATAAACTATTTTTATTAATATTACTCCTATTATTATAATTAATATTATTATCAAAACACATATTATTATTACCCTTATGCTTACTATTATCAATGATATTATTATTACCGTCGAGTTTAATGTCACCATCTTCTTCTTTACATGGTGACATAGTTTGTTCTTCATCAAAATTAGGGATTTACAGGTTGGTTATCTTCTTTACTAGTTTGAAGACCTTGTTGTCGAGTTTTTTCACTTTCAGCAAGAGAGGATCTATGCGTAGTAATAATTCATGTCGGGCCTCACTCCTTTCCACTAACACTTTTCCCATGATAATTTTCACCTTCCAAAAAAACTAAATTGTTTGAATATGCCCATTGTATCTTCCTTTACTGGTGCAGTGTCAGGCGTCAAGTGACCAAATTCTCTTCAGTTCTTCATTATAAATGAATTTCCTTTTTACTCTTATTGTAGTTTCCATAATGTCAATTTCATTTCATACTTCTTGAGGCATATCCTCCTAGTATATCGCTACTAGGATTTCAATATTCATTTATGCATGGGTTTAGGGATGACCCCCACTAGTCTTGTTAGCACCAATATGAGGCATTATGGTTAGTATACACATGATACACATGGTGGTGGTAGGGAGGCATGTAAACAAGGGAACAAGGGCCTGGAGAGAGTTTAGAGTGAGAATAAGATGCATTAGAGGGCAGAAAAAAGTAAGTAGAAAAATCCACCAAAAATACATTATTATGAGACTAAATGAAAGGGAGGATGCCAAGGAGGTAGAATCACTCTCCCATAGTGGATATGGTTGTAGAGATAAGACCCTTTGGTATGAATCCCATTGAGTTGGAAGTTGATTGAACATAGTAAACCTGCCAAGAGAAGAAGTCCACTAAGGGAGGAGAGGGATTAGGACGAGACTAGCTCTATGAACCATGAAATCAAGGATGTGAAAAGAGAAAAACAACGATAAAAAGGATGAACTAAGATATATAAATGGAATTTCTTACCTTGAATAAAGAAAGTAGTAAACATAGTACCTAAAGAACTCTTTGTTTCAAACTACATGATCCATTCTTTAAATCATGCTCCATAGTAGGAGGGAATGGTGATAATAGTAGCTTACACTCATCATTTAGATGGGGAGGAAATAACCTACATGGAGGTGCGAAGTCCAATAACATCTTCATTAAAGTTTGATTAGGTAGCATGCATGGAATATTGTACCCAACTGCCAACTTTTCTAGCTACAAAGGGAGAAGCAAAGGTGGATGGTGGTCGCTTATCATATTTTCTTAGGTGAGAAAGGTGGCACCCTATCCAACAAATGTAGTCTACTTGGGAGATAACATAGTATTTTTATTTTCGAGTATTCTAAACATCAAAGCACTGGTGAATGTCTAGATGGACAAGATCATAATTTATACCTCCATTAGCTAGATAGCTTAATAGTTTATTCCTAGATCTTCAATTATGCAGGGGAATTATGATGGGAATTTGGGAGCTAAGGTGATATATTCTACACAAATTTCTTTGAGGCACCAACTATAAGAGATTTTGGAAGGAGAGAATTCATGCTGAAGTATTTTGAGAAATCTAATAATCATTAGAGAGTCTCCTTCCACCTATAGATGGTTGAAGCTATTAGTAATTGGTAATGGTAGGAAAGATTCTAAGACAAAGAGCTTTACAAAATCGTTCCTTTGAATTATAATAACTACCACAAAAATGTCAAGGATACTACTACTATGGTTTTTGAAGCCCCTCCAAAATTAGTTGGAACTTAGACCTAACCTTTCCCTTGGAAACCCCATTAAAGTTGAGCTTAATGAAGGGGGTTGGAGGAGGTTCCCAATAGTCATAAGGTAAAGAAATAGTGGTATTTTGGGGGCTAGTCAAGAGAGAAGAAGAGAGATGAAGGCCTATGGAGTGCATGATTTTAGCTTCTTGGTTGTTCCCCTTCTATTCTTGATGAACCCAAAGGAAATGAGGATCATTCCTCTAATATTTCTTCTAATTGTGCTCCAAACCTCAGTCCTTTCTTGGGATATATTTTTTAAAATGTGCCGATTCCTTTCTTTCCAAAATTTCCATAGAAGAAATCTAGGGAAAAGTTGTCATGTTAGGTTTATTATGGGTTGATTGAATGTTAATAATCACAATTTTTCTGTGGAGTTGATAGGACTTTCCTTGATCCCATTTGATTGTTTGAAAAAAGGTGGATCCTTCATTCCAAAGGGCTAAAGAAAAAGTATATGAATTGAAGAGATGTTCTATGTTTTCCTCTCTTTGAAAGAAAAGCTAGGAAATTGAGGGGCCCTAGAAGTCTTCGCATTGAAACTTATCCCAATTTATATTTTTCCATGACTTAGTAAACAAAAGAGTAGAGAGAATTTTGGCCAAATATTTTTCTTCCATATTTTGATCCAAACTTCTAATGAGGTTTGATTAGCGATTCTTGGCCAATATGTAAGATTCTCTTGAATTATATTTCCTTCAATTTTGTAACCTTGTCATAGTTTATCTTCTCCCTTTTGGACTCTAATGTTCCTTTTTTTGTTTTGTTTTGTTTGTTTGTTTTGTTTGTTTTTTGTTATTTTGTTTTTTGTTTTTGTTTTTTTTGTTTTTTGTTTTTGTTTTTGTTTTTTTGTTTTTTCTTTTCTGAAAGAGGTCCCAACTAAATCCTTTTAGTATTTCCCCTTCATTTCTAGTGCTCTAGGATCACCATTTTGGATTCAAATTATGTCTTCCAATATTGAATGACCATTATTTTTCATTGTACAATTAGTTGATCTTGATAGGGTTGAAGACATGATCTATATATTATTGCAGGTAGTTGTTGCTAGGAATCATCCCCAAAAAATATGACTTATCCTTTGTGAATTTCCTAGAAGTAATGATCCTATATAAAGTTTCGATTTTTCCAAATAGCATTCCATATCTATGATCCATCCATTTAGACTAGTTCTTTTTCATTAGTATTTCTAGCATATTTCAACTTGCGTATTTTACCCCATAGATACTCGGTTTTATAGCCCTAATATTTCATTAGGAGTTTGAATTACTTCCTAAAAATGGATTCAAGGTCTTTTTCAACCCAAGTTACATTCATGGTTTTCAAATTGAGATCTCATAACTCCATATCTTCCTCTTCTTTAGAGTTCATAGGGTTTCTTCTCCTTATATCATTTCAGTATCTTCTTGATCTCCTCTATAGATATTTATTCCCTCGATAAGTTCAACCTCTATTTCCTATGTTTCTTGTGGTTTGGTATCTTGTTGTTACACTGCAAAATACATTGTCATTAGCTAATAGGAGAAGACTAAATTGGATTGGAATAAAAACCTAATTTGCAAGCCTATTTTCCATAGTAATGCACCCTAGAAACTGATAAGAAGTGTGCTAATGCTGGTTAGTAACTAGCAGTCTGTGTTACCCTATCTATGCATTCTTCGTGTCCTCTATAAAATCACGTTACTTGAATTTCAAGGGCTCATGAGACAAAATCACGAGTTAACTCATTATCACTCCATCATTCATGCAAAATTGACTCTAAAAAAGTTGGAAAGGATTGCCTCAAACCTATCTATAGATGTTGCCTATCTTGACATAGACTATTAAGAAGGGAGAATGCAATAAAGCAATGAAAAATCCTCCAACCTTTTGGATTTTACCCAATTTGAATTAGAGGAGAAATTGAAAAAATCATAGCCTCCTATTGCCTATATATGGGAGGATAGGCCTTTGTATTCGAGATCAAAATGCATTGTTATGCTGCTAAGATATTGTCTGGGAGAGATATTGAGGAGCTAGGAGTTGGAGGAAGGGTTGTTGCAACATTTCATGGTTGTAATATTTCTTCACTGATTTAATAATATAGATCTACTGATGTTTTGTATACATCATGGTATAATGCTCACATTTTACATGTTATACTTCTATGTTTTAGACTAATGCTTTGATATTGATGCATTCAATTTTTATATGTTGTTATATGTTAGTATGTTAAATTATTAAGGTTTATATATACTGTGCAGATCACTTTTTGTCCACCTTGTGTGCAGGTCTCACTCTTGGATTTGGATGATGGTTCCTTCTCTACCATACTGACTGCTCCAGCAGAACTGTGCAAGGGATAAACATGTCTCCACTCATCCTACTTTGTCAACTCTTATCTAGCATTGGTATGATTGAATGTTTCTCGATCAAACAACTTTAGATCCCTTGATCTGTCTACCTTAGGTTCTAGGATAACTGAGAGGGTTTCTTTTCCATCTACCTGTGCATTAATCCCTACAACGAAATTGGTGACTCCTCTAGGGATCGTTCTTTGATTCCCAGTTGATATCTCCTAGATCCTAGATCTATGTTCCTATCTGGTCTTGTCTATTTCTTCTTAGCCCAGATTCAATTCATTTTGCCTACTTGTTGCTAGTATTTATGCTTTTATCCTTTTCTTTGGCCTGGATCTCCTTCTTTTTTCAAGTGAAACTTCAATAACACAGCCTCCTAGTTCTTTGCAGAGCATTATAACACACTTCTCTTTGTAAGACAGAGAGCTACCTTGGCTGATAACACCTTATGTATCCTTAAGACCTGCATTATAGAACAAAAACTTTGTTGTCCACCATGTTTTGTGGACTACAATGTTTGAAAGTTTTACTTCTTGGCTAATCCTTGTATATACTTTGCTTGGATTTATTTATGCTAGTTTCATGCATGTTTTTATGTTATTTTGAAAAATTAGCTTATTTCCATTTGTTTGGAAAAAAATAATTATACTTTTTGTCATTTTAGATGGTTTGTTGAAGTTCACTTTGGGTTTGTTACCTGAGCATTGTATGTCTGCATTTATTTTCCTTGAGTTAGAGCTTCACTAAGACTGCTTGGTTTTGGAAAAGATGTTTTAATTACTCTCTCCTTGTAGAAATTCTTCTTCATCGAATTGAAACTGAAAAGCATACTTTCTACATGGTTTGAGTCAGGTCTCACAAATTCCATACGTCAACACCCCTCCAAAGACATTAATCAAGCACATTTAAAATAAATCTCATAATAAAATTAATCAACAATTTTTTTTTCTTCAGGATACACATATATTAGTTTAGGCTAGAGTCTTGTGGTAGGTTGTGTGAGTCAACTCTCTAAGATTGCAAAAACTAAAACAATGTCATTAAAGAGTGAAAATCCTATTTCACTCACATCAGGTAATACTGCTCCTGTGATAAGGGAGTTAAGCGCGAGGAAACATCATAGTGTGAGAGAAGGTAACCCACCTTCGATTATATTTTGGTGGGTATTCTGTGTATTGGCGATTCTTTCAAGGATATTGGAGCTGAGTCGGGGACTTAGGTATTTTTCCCACATAGTGTACTTACCATGACCAGGACCCCCCCAGTGGTGTCTGTGATTGAGGTGACTTAGTGGCCATACTTCTAGGGATGGAAAAAGGGTGACCGGGATGGGATGACCTGGTCCCTCAATAGATGAACCTATTCCATATTTGGTTTTTTGGGAGGGTACTCATCTTCATGAGAGTGCTTGGCCCCTTCTTATTGAGGTTTGGATGAAGCTCAGGAGTAGTTGTAGATTTTACATTAGACCAACTCTCTCTTATATCCCTTCAATATTGGGTTTCATCTCCAACTAGTTGTGGTTATCATACAAAGTTTTTCTTCGGTGCTTGCTGATCTCCTTTAGAGTTGTTTTGATTTTTTATGTGTGTTCTCTTTGCTACTGAGACTAATATATATATCAATATTAATTTAAAATTTTGTTAAAATATATCATTCATTGTGGCTACCTTGGGCCCTTGTTATCTATATCAGTGATAACAAGGTCTTCCTCCATTGACGATCGAGGAAATTTTAAGTGAATCAGATTCTCTCGCTACACAAGGTAATTAGTATCTAGTGTCAAATATTGAATCATACAGTACTTCCCAAGATTATCTTTCACCAGAGGACTTCTTTACTGAAGGTGTCTTGCCTCATTTTAATCCTCCACGCACTAAACCTCTTGGGCTTGTTTTGGTTCAAGTTACACCCTTTCTTGTTATGTCATGATCAGTTTCCATTACCAATGTCCTGATGATTACTAGCGAGTTGTGGTCCTTTGTGGATAACTTTTTTCCACTGTCACTTCCCCCACCTACAACCAGTTCAACACAGTTTATTAGTTATCCTACTATTCAAAGTATTCCTAGTCTAGGCATGCCAACTACACCTGCTAGGGGTGGAGCTCAACACCTTTGTGTCTCTACCCCTTTTGTGTTAGTCCTGGACCTTAGGCTATCACCCCCACAGGTGTTGTTAGTATGAATACCTTCAACAATCCATTTGGTTGAAACCCTTTGATAAGTTCTAACCCCTAGGTAGTTACGACTCAGGGAAATGTTCCAAACATGCATATACCCATTTAGGGCATGACAACCCCTATACATTCTATGGTAAAATCTAGTCCTTCTTTGATTGATATTTTTCCTTTTGGTGGTCATACTACCGATGGTGGTCCTCCACCCACTGTGCCTTATGTGGCTAGCAGTATCCCTCACCCTAGTCCTGTTGCATCTATTTGGGGCCTCCCTGCTCAACAACCATTGAATCAAGGGGGAAACTCCCATCCCCAAGATAACCCATTCTATGGCAATACCCCTCAATATGGCATTGTTCCTTATGACCCGTTACTTTATACAACACCACCTACACCATTGAGGAAATACTATTTATTTCAACTTGCGTACCCTACTAGAAACTAGTTGATGGGGTTGCTTTCTGGTCCCTTAAGTCATCTTGCTTCACCCTGGTTTGATTTAGAGGAACCTGCACCTTTTTCCTTCTTGGATACTTTATACAAGTTAATGAATGCCCCCATCAACTATAACCTTCTTTGGCCTCTGATCTCGCATAAAACTCTTGTAGACATTTTGAAGTTTAAAGGCAAACATGGAGATGACATAGAGACACCCATCACAACTTACCACCTTTGGTGTGTATCAAACTCCCTAATTGATTATAGTATCTCGCTGAGACTCTTCCCCCACCCCTTGACTAGAAATGAAGCCAAATGGTACATTGAGATACCACAAGCTTTAGTGAATAATTTCAACACCCTTTTCATGGAATTCCTAAAGCACTTTGAGTTACCTATCCGCTATGAAACCATAATGGAACTTCTGACTACATTGCACCAAGAAACCTCCACTCACATCTATGATCATATCCATGAATGGAGATGCCGAAGGAGGCTAGTCAAGGGCACAATTCTAGATTATCTCTTAGTAGAATGGTTCTACAAATATCTTCTACCTCCCATCACAAAGGACGTTTCCATGTCTAGCGTGGTTACCAAAGATCAATCTATTCGACATGACCAATGTTTACATCTGATTTATTCACATTAGGCACACTTTATGATTTGATCCCTAATGCCCCTATAACTTCCAATGCTCCTGCTACTTAGCAACCTGCTGCTCATGTTGATGGTATCATCGACACTACCACTAGATTTGTTGTAAAATTATTGAGCTGGAAAGTTGCCCAATTCTCTATTACTGTCGATCCTATTCGTACTACCCAATTTGCTTCTCCTTTAACCACTGTGATCAACTCTGGGCAGTCTACAAAAAATCCCAGTGGTAAGAACAAAAAGAATAAAAAAAATATCTCTCCCTCTGAGGAGTTGCAGATGACCCAGAACAACCCAAATCAGAAATCCCCTACTAATGCTAAATATAAGAAAGCAAAGGAGAAATATATCAAGTTCCCTTGCAAGATATGTGCTGAGGAAAATTTAACCTATAAATGTCCTCATATCTAAGAGTGCACAAACTTCCTTGTGGAAAAGGACACTGGTCAGACCCCTGTAGTCCTCAATAACCATTTTCTAGATCAACAACAGTAACAACATCTTGTATCGAGCCCACCAGCACCTCCGCAAGGAGGAAATGAAATTTCACACCCCCCTCCTTTTGGAGAAGGATATTCAACTATTTACACCTTTGAAACAGTTGGTTATAAAACACGAACCAAAAACTATGGAAATCATGCCCCAAACGCTTTGGAAACTGCCTCAACTTCCAATCCACTACTTCCCAACGATCTACATATCAAAAGGCTTGTTGTTGAGATCGTGATTATTCCTAAAAGAGGGGCACTTCTGCATATGACAAATAATCCATCTTCTCGTGCTTCCCAAACTACAATATTGTAGAGGATCTGACACAAGTGTCCTCTACTATGTTAGCACTCAAAGTATTACAAAGTTTACCAACACAACAACAAGCTTGACTTTTGGCCATAGGTGGGATCAATCCTTAGGATTCCAATCTAATGACTTTTGACATGAAGAAAAGTAAACCTCACCTCTTCCATCAACTTTCATTCCAGGTGAAATTTATGACAAAAGGAAAAGCCATTCACCACACCATGATTGATGATGGTGCGTCCACTTGTGTCATGGCTACTTCCTGTTGGTTCACCTTGGGTTCACCCACTGTTTCACCACTGTCAATTTACCTTAAGGATATTGGTGGCCATACTTCCATCCCAAACGGATATCTTGCTAGCTACCCAATCACTCTTGTTAGGAAAACTATAATGGTGGACATCGAAGTTGTATATCACCATCTTGACTACAATATTATTTTGGGGCACAGTTGGACCTATGCCATGACTACCATTTTTTTCATTGGTCTTCGTTCATCCTTTTTCCTTTGGATGGAGAAATTGTAACTAAGGATCAATTGTCATTATGTACCCTTGATTTTCACGTGTTACCCAACGACAATGTTCCTTTAGTGGGTGGAATACCTGACTCTTATGTCAATGTTGGTACCAATCTTCTGAAGGGTTCCCCGCTCTTAGGTTGTTTTCCTCTCCCTCCACTCGAGGTTCCACTCAACTTATCAATGTTCTCTACTGCTTTGAATGGCCCAACAGATCCTTGGATCCTACCAACCCCTTCTGCCATTAATTCATATGGAGAACAGATGTTGCTGTCACCAGCGGAACTTGCCTATGAGGCTATTCAGTATGCATCCGACTCTCTGCCTTCTTTGGTTATGACCAACAATACCTCTAGTTATCCCATCACTTCTCCCTCTACTAATTTCCTTAATGAAGTCTTACCTTCAAATGTAGCTATCATGGAGATCATGTCTCTATATGAGTGGCCTTGGGATGATTTTCATCACCACATAGTCTCCTACCCATCTAGCTTGAACATAGTGTTAGCTTGTTGGGGCTTGACCTAGGTTTAGAGGTGATTTAGCCAAACAAATCCTGATACCATGGGCCCTTTCGGAAATAGTCTATGGAGCGTGGACAAAGGTCTTACTCGAAGTAGTATGAGAGGGTGCTAGAACCAAGCTTCCACACCTGGAGATGTCTGATGAGTTCAAGTGGTCTGTGGTTCGACCCTGCATGCACGTCATTACGCACACTTACCCATACCTTGCAACCTGAGATGATGCCTTCGCGCAGCCCTACTCGGGGGTTGAATGCTGTTATTACCCAAGCCCTTACTAGTATTATGCTATTAGTTGATTTAACTTAGCCTACTTGTATGCGTTAAGTTATACTTAGCAATATAAATCATCCATACAGGTGTGCGTAGTAGATAAACATTATATTTGCAATTGATATCAAACATGTAATAACTCAAGAACAAATACATAATTTGGATAAAAATTCTCTTTATTATCCTCTTCTTTGGTTACAGACTTGACTCCGCCCTACACACTCAACTGCGTGGTCCGCACACTTAGCTGTGGACTTCTAGGCCTCTGTGCACTCAGCTACAGAGCCTTCTCCTACTCTATGATCCAAGACACACTTTACACTTGTGACTCAATCAATTTAGACTTTTCTACTCTTCTATGCCATTCTATTCTCCATTTTCTGTCTTTTACATTTATAGCCTCACTCTATTTATACAATCCCATGGTTTGCAGACCATGGGTAGGCCGAAATTACATCCAAAACTAGGGCAGACAACCCTATGACTTTAACATACTTCCACACCCGCAATTCGCGGGGATTTACAACATTATTCGGTAAAAACATGGGCTTTTAGCCCAAAATCATGCCTCAGGGGGATTCCATGCCCAATAGGCCCCCAACACAAACATCGTGACTCGCCCTCGAGTCACTTTGTTGGTGCAGCGATCTTGGCACAGAGTTCCTCCAACTGTCCTTGCACTGCGCTGAAGTCTGCAGCGCACTGAGCCGCTGCTTGCTGAATCTATTGCATCCTCTATTCTGAGACCTCTATGTCTGGGGTGCTTCTATGCATTAACATGTGCATACCTTGTATATGCTCGAGCTTTCCTTCGATGTTTACTATGATAGTGAAAGCCTCGTCGATCCACGGTTGGAAGCGCACTTTGAGAACTGCCTCTTTGTGTTGCGCCGCATCCACCTGCTCCTTCAGTGCCTTTGTTTGATACATCCTCGCAAGCCGCTGAGTGAGGACTACTATCTGCACAGTTCCTCAGACATTGTCATATTACTGCTGGAGTTCACGCACCTCTGTTTCCAGGCGTTGGATGTTGGGATCCTCCTACAGAGTTGTGAGGACCTCAAGTGGTTGCTTCAACAAAGTAGTACAGTCCTTCATTGCACCCACGATTTCTTCCAGTCCTATTGCAGTAGTGCTAGTGCGTTGTTCTCTAACTTTTGGGGGAGTGGAAAGCTGCGCCATTAACCGCAGCTCAACAATCTGAAGATTTACCTCCCACTGAACCTTGGTCATTTCCTCCCTAGCGTCACGGAACTACTGGTAGATCTGTTGGGATGGCCAACTGTGGGACATGTCTACAAGCGTCGTTGACCACCTGCTCCAAATGTTGATTCTACAACACCAATTCGTCGTGTTGTAAGCTGAGATGTTCTATGTTTATCTTTCTTGGGCCTGGATGTTTACAGTGATTTGGGGATTTCTTCCACAACCGAGATGCCTTTTAGAACATACTCCACCATTGGGGTCTGTGTGGCCTCGCCGATGGTTACCTCTTCAATTCCCAGACCATCCTTATTTGCTATCATCGTATCTAGGTTGTATTCTGTCACTTGTGAGCTCAGGGTTTCAATTATTGCTCGGCTCTTAATGCTCAGTACTCTGCTTAATCGCTCAATTCTCAAACGACCAAGTGTTGTTTCCTGGGCAACCCTTTGTGTTTTATAACACCTTTTGAATTCAAATTTGACCGTTCCCCCCAATTCTGGTCAATTTCATGCTTTCTTAGTGGCAGATTTTCCCAAATCTTTCCCATAAATCTCGTCTTGAATTCCCGCTGCCCACTAATTTGGCCTTAAATCGAGCATCCCATCATGAATATGACTTCAATAGTCACTTTCTAGCCAACCCAGGCAGCAGTGTAGCCCTCCGTGCACTGGCATGGACCCTGTGACACTCTACTGCTACACGCATCCTCAATATCGTGCAACTCACAGGCAGAATAGTTTATAGTCCCGTGCTTCCTTTCAACTGCCTGGAGCACTAAGACTGTCCGTTGTGTGGTTAGTTAGGTGGTCTCACCACCCATATGGGGCTCCATTGTTCCTCCACCATGGTTCGCGGAGAATCCCCAGCTTCCATTGTTGTGGTCGGCATCGCACACTTTACCACTTGCAACGCGCTACCCTGGTCACTACGTTTGGTGATCTGCAGTCCAAGCCAAGGAAGCAGACTAACCAGTTCACGACGATATTTATCAAACTTGTCAGTATGATCGTATGCACCTTGCCTTACCATTCTAGGTTCTTCGAAAAATGCTTCCTTTATCTCGTCCTCCAGCTTCTTAACCTCCACATCCATCATAACACTTTTCTTCCTTAATCATACCCTTTATTTTTCAAGTTCACGGAGTCTAACGTTTCCTTATCGGATTTCTTTCTCAAGTTCTATGTGTTCTGTTTCATGTAGTTGTATGATTCCTCCGTTTCTAGGCTTCAGGGGCCGTCGTAACTATGGGTGCTGCTATGCGCGGACTAGGCTTTGCATGCTCCATAGGGATTACAACATCTGATTCATACTTCAGTGTCAGAAGAGCTTGCATGGTCAGGTTTTTGCACATGGTCCTATAAGCCCATAGCACCGTTGGTACGCACAGATTGTAGTTAGTGCATCTCATATGGTGGACCATGTTAAGCACTTTGCACACCTTGTCAAAGGCTTCCACATAGATAATATTTGGTGCACTTGGTCTTATCTACTTTGTCATTCACGCCCTCATCTTGCCCGCTTTTGCTTTTTATTCCTGTTTACTATCGTGAGGACAGTGTGTGTTCGTGTAGGTTGTGTACCATATGCCTGTACCCATCTGGAAAGGTGGGCGTGGGCTATTTCATCCATCATACCTGGCTTCCATCCACAACTAAGGCTTTCTAAACTGTATAAACATCACCCTTTTGCATTTGCGCCTATCCTCAAAATTCTGCTAGTGCGTACCCCACCATCTTGCGGGCGTAGCACGCAGTGCCCATCTTAGAGCATCGAAATGCTATTGTTCCGGTACTTCTCTTTCAAATTTGTTCAGGAAATCATATACCGTGGTCAGTCCATCATACATAGGCAGATCCCTTACTTCTGTTGCTACACAACGTAGTGACTTTATCATCATGTTTCAATTGAGTGTGGTTACCTCGTGCAACCGATTCTGCCATCGTTCTATTTCCTCATCCGAATCTGATGTGCAGGAGCTTTCGTGCTCCCACGAAATCGTGCCATCTACTGTAGGATTCACCCAATCTTATTCTCAAGTGGTTATCTTGTAGATACAATCTAGATTTTCATCGCTCTCGTCGTCGCGCACTAGATCTGTGTAGCACGATCCCTCTGCAGGGTCTAAAGGTACCACTACGCGCAATGACTTTTCTTCAAAAATCATCTTGCACTTCTTTAGATCTATCACTCTGTTCATATCAGTGGCCCAATATATTCCCAGTAGTGTGGGATAAGGATTGCTATCATAAAAAATATCTATCACTTCGAAATCTGTAAGTGCGCTTGCACCTTCGATGTCTACCATTATTCCCTGCAATCTCCCCATTGGTAGGATCTTTTGCTGGTTTTCCATTCTCAATTGAATAGGAGACCATTGGAACGCGGGCCTGCCCATGCGTTCCCATGTATGCTTTGCCAGTACGTTCGTATCCAATCCTAAATCTAGAATCACTTGATCCATTTCATATTCCCCGATTTGCGTAGTCAATCTCATCTCCCTTCCTATTAGCGTAGTGTGCTTCCCAAGCTTCCAGAATATGTGTGGTTCCCCTGATCCAGCACATCTAGTAATGAGTTATTGCAGTCCCTTCACAACCTTGCTGTCATGCAACAACTTCATGCATGTCTCCAGAAAGGTAGTAAGCATTGATGGGTCCATCTCCAGTTCTAGTTTGTCTTTACTACCTGAAGTGGAGGCCTCCGTGAAGCACTTCTTAGCTTCCATGAATGTCTCCTTCATGCGCTCCAAATCGAACTCTGGTTCCTTTGTTAGAGCCTTGCGGACCCAAGCACTTTATTTTGGCTACTTACCTATCTCCTGTTGTGATACCACTTCGGAGCACAATGTTTACATTCGGGTCCTCCTTGCACAGCTCAGACCTCATCATTTGTAGGTTTTGAGTTGGGGGAGGCTGGAGTATTCCTTTATCGCGCAACCTTGCTATCAGTGTGGGGAGTCGTTTGTCTCATGATAAAATTGGGTACAATATAAACATGATGCTCTTGTTGGATTTGTATAATCGTGGGCATAATGCCCCAACCTTCCACAATTGTAACAAATCAGTTTTCCACGACCCCTTCCTGGTCCCATTCCACCTTGACCTCATCCGTGCCCTTGAAATCCAGTGTGCGCGATCCCTGTGTTTTGATCGAGGGCTCATGTTTTGGTTTGAACTCTGTAGGTAGGAGTCTGATCCATCATCGGCTTATAACTTCTACAAGTGCACTCATCATGGCCTATTGACCTATAGAAACTACAGAACAATTGCTGGGATGTTTGCGTATACTTCTGTAATAAGTGGAAATCATCTGTAGCATTCTTCCATCCTATCTGACAAATCACGCACCATAATGCAGATGCCGTGCTCGGTCCTGTCTGTGCCTTTGGTCTCAGGGGCATTAGTCCTCCTCCCGCTAGGTAGTTCATGAAGACTGGACAATGGTCCTTGTCATGTCCCTGTCCTTTGCATTTTATGCACCATACCTCCTTGTGTGCTTCTGGGCGAGCTGTTCTATCTTGTTTCAAGCTTTGCATCTTGAGACACAAGTTCTTCAACTGTGCATGGATCTGTTGCACTCCCAAGCTAGGATCTTGTATTGGGGTCTCGTGCAGTCTCATTACAATCTCCAAGGCTTCGGCCTGAGTAGATAGCTTATGCTGTGACAACGTGATCCTTAGATGCAATGTTAGTGATGCTACAAACCAGCACAGAGCTGCCCATCCGTCAAGGTCATGTTGGCTTCGTGAATCATACCCTTTTGTCTCTGATCGAGCTTCGAGGGGGTCTTGCTTGAAAGAATAGCGATTTCCTTAAACCTGATAATCGACTGTGTCTCCGATTTTGGCCTGCTAAATTCCTTGTCCAGTGCATCCTGGATATCTGCGATCCCTGCATTTGGATGGTCATTAGAATGCTTAATGTACCATGTTGGTGCATGATCTTGCAATGCGCTTACTAGCGTTGCCTTCTTTATGTTGTCATCCATGACTCCTTGCACTTCCCATACAGCCTTTACCACAAACCAAAATTGGTTCAGATCTTCGTTCCCTACTCGTTTGAACACCGACAATTTTATCACGCTCACCATATTGAACTGTGGTGGTGTCAGAGGTGGTGTGGGTGAGGATGGGGGTGAAGATGGTGAAGCTGGTGGAGGTGTGGGTGGGGGTGGTATGCGTGGAATTCGCTTCCTTATCAGACTGATCGCACTTCTTGGTGAAATTTTCGCAAGCTCTCCCTCGCTTTCTCGCCAAGGCAAAATCAAGGGGCTAGTTTCTATTTTTGCACTACCTTCATTTCTATAGATCCTCCCACTTCGCATATCCCCAAACATCAATTTATTTGCATAACCCGCTTTTCACACAGTAGCATTTTAATCCAAGTATTCAGAGATTTAATGTACTTAACTCCTGGTCTTTTGAGGAAGTGTCATTCTGCCTTGCTGTAGCCGACTCACGTGTCTATTGCAAATTTGGTGATAAAACTTTTAATTTGATTGAGCCAATGGTCCACAGTGTGCATGATCTTATCTTTTGATGATCCCAGTTTGCGCACCAACTATGGAGTCCACACGATAGGTTTATCGGGCCTACATCTTCGCTGAATGTTTGCTAGCTTCATGATCCACTCATACAACTTAGAGGGGAAGGATGCAAATAAAATTTCATGGATTTCCATATATAAGTAGCACTCTAACCACTCTTCCTTCAGCACTCGTGGATTCCTATTTTCCTATGCTGAGAACTCGTGAATTTTTCTGTCCAACCACCCTTTAATTTCTTTCTTTGTTGGATTCCAATGACACGACATCAGAAATCCCTTATGCAGATCCTGGTCCCGGCAACGGAACCATTTGTTGGCTTGTTGGGGCCTGACCCAGGTTCAGAGTTGAGGTCTCATTCGAAGTAGTATGGGAGGGTGCTAGAACCACACCCTGGAGATGTCTGATGAGTTCAAGTGGTCCGCGGTTCGACCCTATGGCTGAGACGCTGCCTTTGCACAACCCTATTTGGGGCCGAACACTGTTATTACCCAAGCCCTTACTAGTATTCTATTGTTAGTTTATTTAACTTAGCCTACGTGTATATGTTAAGTTATACTTAGCAATATAAATCATCCATACAGGTGCGCGCAGTAGATAAACAATATATTTGCAATTGATATCAAACATGTAATAACTCAAGAATAGATATAGAATTTGGATACAACTTCTCTTTGTTATTCTCTTCTTTGGTTATAGACTTGACTCCACCCTGTGCGCTCAGCTGCAGGGTCCATGCACTCTGTTGCGAACTTCTAGGCCTCTGTGCACTCAGCTGCAGAGAATTCTCCTACTCTACGACCCAAGACACACTTTACACTTGCGACTCAATTACTTTAGACTTTTCTATTCTTCTATGCCATTATATTCTCCATTCATTGTCTTTTACATTTAGAACCTCACTCTATTCATAAAATCCCATGGTCTGCAGACCATGGGTAGGCCGACATTACATCCAAAACTAGGGTGGACAACCCTATGACTTTAACATACTTCCACGCCCATAATTCACAGGGATTTACATGGCCTTAACATGGGCTTTGAGCCACAAAACATGCCTTGGGGGGATTCCATACCCAACACATAGATTCTCTATAATTATTATCTCTTGATAAGCATGATATCATCCCCACCCCCCCATACATGACTATTCATGAGATGGATGCATTAGGTAACTTAGGTAATATCTCAAATAATTTACTTATCAACATCTCGATCAAGGAAGGTGTTGTAGAAAACATTCAGAATGGAGCTGACTACACTCTCGAGGAAATTTCAAGCTTCACCTACCTATTTAAGGAATTCCATCTTTCATCGAGCATGAGATCAAGAGTTACGTGGATTCCAAGCTCGTCTGACAAAGGCTTCAACCATTTGACCCTAAAAAGACAACTGCCTGAAAAAAAAAATTGAAAAGCTATTGAAAGTTTGTTTTATCTATCCTATTGCACTAATAGAATGGGTATCTAACCTAGTTCCCGTTGAAAAAACACAAGGAACCATCCAAGTATGCACTTATTACCACGATATGAATGTTACTTGTCCCAAAGATAATTATTCTACCTTGTTCATTGACCAAATTATTGACGATTGTGCTGGATGTGAATCATTTTCTTTCATGGATGGATTCTCAGGTTACAACCAGATCATTATCAAATAGAACAATCAACATAAAACAAACTTTATCTGTCCTTGGGGTACTTTTTCCTACCACAAACTTTTGTTCGAACTTAAGAATATAGGGGCCACGTTTTAGAGGGTGATGGACAACGACTTTCATGATATCAAACAAGCCATTCAGATGTATTTGGATGACCTCCCTACTCACTCCAAGCATGGGGTGCAACACCAATCTCATCTTTGAGCTATATTTCTTAGGTGTTGGTTCTACCACATTCGTTTGAATCGAAAAAAGTGCATTTTCTTTGTTGAATTTGGACATTTTCTTGGATTCATTGTATCGAAGCACAGGATATGGGTTGATCCTAGAAATATTAAGGTGATTATTGAATTTCCCCCACCTCAATCCGTTTCTCAACTCCAAAGTTTGCAAGGGAAGGAAAACTTATTACGATGCTTCGTTGTCAACTATGCTGAATTAACAAAAGGTTTCATGCGCTTATTGAAGAAAGAAGTTCCTTTCTTGTGGGACAATCAAGATAAAAAAATACTTTGACGCCTTGAAAAATGTATTACTTCAGCCCCACTTGTGAGTCCTCTTGACTACTCGCACAAACTTTTATTATACGTCATAGCCTCACCATCCTCCATTGGCATGGTTCTAGTTCAAGAATATGAAAATCATAGTGAGCATGTGATATATTACTTTTCAAAAGTTGTAGCTAGACCCAAAATTAGGTATTCACAAGTGGAGAAACTTTCGATTGTAGTAGTTTTTTCTATCAAATGCTTTTGACATTACATTCTTCTATGTTAAAATACTTTCGTTTCCCTGGAGAACCCTATGAGACATATTTTGTCTCGTCAGATTATTGGAGGTAAGTATTCTAAGTGGATAGTTATCCTCCAATAATTAGATTTCCCCTTCACCACAACTAAGTCAAATGAGTCTTTCATTTTCGCACAGCTCTTGTTAGATCCTGCCAGATTCGACACAGATGAGGTATCCCATGATCCCATGCTAGATGAATCAGTTTATCAAGTTCATTCTTTTGACCCATGGTACATGTTGGGCCCCTATACCAATAGGTGTCATATGTCATGATTGACTTGATGAGCTATGTAATATGTTCATACCTTCTTGTTGCAAAGGTTTCCCATATTTTCAAAAAATTAAAAAAATGTAAAGAGGGTATACCCTAAAAGAAAAATCAAAGGGTAAAAAGAAATAAAAGATGGTCAAAAAATTGAAAGGAAATGAACCGCAAACAAAAGAAAGACCAGGAGTGTGTGCAAGTCTAAATGCCACTACTTTTTACTTTTGTATAATAAAAAATTGTGTGCAGCTTGTCACTTATGCCACAATTCATGAATAGCCAAACTGTTTAAACTTGGCTAATTCATTTTTCAATTTCATGTTGTAGAAATAGAGAATACATATCTGACCAAACAGTGTAATCTTGGCAGATAAGTAGATAGGTAGAGTAAATAAAAGGAGCTCAACAGTTTAATTTGAGCCCTTAGATATAATAAGTGCAGAGTTAGATAGGCTTTGCCATGTAAAAGAAAAGGAAGATCTGATAAGGCTTTTCCAGTCTAAGTGCACCCTAATAAAGAAGAAAAAATGCTAGATTAAAGTAGGTAGGGTAGGTAGTTGATGTTGCAGAATTATATGTGATGAATGATGCCTCTAAATGTGTTTATCTTTCACTTTCATCACAAGGTCAAGGCATACAGTACATTGAAAGCATCTAAAGCAAAGAAAAGTTAGAATAATTAACTCCCCTTCTCATTTTCCCTAATTATTCACTAATTTCCCCTAAAGTACTAAGTTAGTTGCTAAATTGGAGGGGCTCAGAGCATTTCTCTGACTTCTGGAGGAACGGACCCTCAGCCTAATAATTTAAAAGCATAAGTACTTAAAACCATTCATAAATCATTCGTTCATCGTTATAAGTCTTTTCCTAAGTAAAATCCTATTCTACTTAGGAAAATTACATAATTTCTCATAAAAACCCTTTTCACTTAAGCTTAAGTTAAATACACAAATCAACTGTTTTATACTTAGCGCTTTTCATTTCTTTGTCATATTAATTTTTAACTTATATTATATAAATCCATGATAATGTTTACCCTTTCCTGTATTATATAAATATGAAAAACCCCAAATTTTTATATATCCCACCTTTGGTTAATTATAGTCGTAATACGTCATAACCGGGATTAATTAGTTAATCCGTAACTAATTAACAACCCATAAATCCCCCCGCCACATCAATATTGAATTAATTAACCCTCATGGTTAATTAAGAACCTCCCTGACCTATCACACCACTCCCGATATAATTAAATTAATCCTTAATTATGTTGGGCCTGCCTTCGTTAAACCCCATCATATTGCGCTTCTCGTCAACCATCTGATTAGGTCCTCAATATCCGACGGCTATTATCAATATAGCATGACCCTTTGTGACTGCGCGTTAGCGGGCGATCACTCAGTGGTTTTTGCACAACGCCTCCGCCACGCGTCAAGAGATCTACGGAATCGCTGGCTCTCGGCTTATTACCACCCATCCTCAAAAGATGTGCGATATGAAACTACTTACTGCTTTCCCGCATACGACAAAAATGTCATGTCACTCCCCACCGACGTCATTCATCCAAAATCCAAAAACCCCGCCAACCCTTGACTTTGCAAATAAAACAAACAATGTCATTTTCGTTGTTTCGTACTGTAAACTTGTGCTCCCATGCAAAGAATGTCAAGGTCAACAGTTTGAAGTTCTCAATCGCCAACCTGCTCAAAAACTCATAGACAACGCAACCCAGAGCTTGTTAACCACTACTAGTACTTGAATTTCACCGCTCATTTCCCGAACACAGGTATTTATCCAAATTCTCAACAAAACCCTGCAATTTCTTGTTCTCCACTGTAATTTGACAGAAAAAGACCTAATTTTGTTACAATTCAGTATTTGTTTTCATCATATAAATTCCCAGATCCTCTATTTTTCCCATTTTTCAAAGAAAACCTAAAATTCCCTTTCTAAATCCACAAGAACTAGAAATGGAAACCCCTGTGGCTTTGAACGTTGCACCTATAAATACCCCTCATAAATATTTGGACCATTTTCCCTTGGCAGATAAATACTTCCAAATAAGAGACCTTTCCTCTCATAAAAATCACCTCAGAGTTTTTTGCCAAAGTAGAGACAACTACCTGAATGGCTTTGATGTCCTGGGACTGTGGGAATCCAATCTTCCCAGGTAATTTCTCCCCTCAGCCCATGTTTTTCTTGATATAATTCATTAATTCCATGCCAATTATGATCCTAACCAAAGAGCAATTATATCTCCAAGCAAAATAGTCCTCTTCCCAATAACTATTGAATCCATCAACTAAATGTTGCAATTTTTCCCTGGTCAATCTCTCAGTCCCATTTCCGTTGGATATTTACTAGAGAAATCAACTCAGTTATCCCAATTAGAACTTAATCACCTCTGTCAAACTTTCGTGTTAGAGACACATCAGCTCAAGGGCCCACCTCCTTATCTGCAAACTTTCTTCACAGATATGAGAAGACTTATTGTTGATATGATATCTTTAGTTATGGGATTCAATACTAGTGAGTATGTTGATGAGATAACCCTAGTGTTGTTGTCAATTTTTACTCTTGGGCATCCCCCTGCTGTTAAGTATGATTATGCCTCCTATATTGCTGAAAAAATTCATGAATAGTTCATGAGACTAGACAATGAAGGAGTTTTGAAATATACCACGTTCATATATCATCTCATGCTTTATTATTAGTCAGAGAATTTCCCTTTCCCTATTATGAAGCTTGATACCAAAGGCAATCCAAGGTCTGTTATCTTTTGGACTTCCATTTTCCATAAAACCTTTGATTCCCCTTACTCCTACATTGAGTTCATCAATTAGTTTGTTCATCCAACAACCACCTTATTGATAGGAATTTCCTCTCCTAGGATCAATCGTGATATTAAGAAGATCTTTCAGCTCTCCAAGCAGTACAAAATAGGTGATTGGTATTTATACAAAAACCATACAGAAATCAGGATATATGGGTGTGAGCTCTGCCTTTTCAAGTTACCAAAATATGTTCCAATGAGACTATTTGCGTTGGAATACTCCAGACAAATGATAAATTCAGACTTGGTCCATTTTTATAATGCCAAAAAGAAAGCTCAACTTAGAATCAAAAATCAGTTAGGCCCTTTTGTTTGCAACACTAGGGAAGCATGGAGGGAAGCAGAGAGAATTCTAGAAGATCACCTTAAGTTACACAAAAATTTTGGGTGGAAGCCATATGACCCTAATAGATTTATCTGTGATAGAAGAATGAAGCACAGGCTGTCACCATACATACCCCATAGAATCCCAGAGATTGAACAATTTGCTAATATAGACGAATGGAGGGAAGGAACCCTAGTAGAAACTGATAGTGAACAGGTCAATATAGAAAATGTTATGAGGGATATTGAGAAAACACTTGAACTAGATTCTTGTGGGCAGGTATGACTTGAGTCTTCTCAAAGGTCAGGGATTAGTGCCTCTATAGCTATAACATCTCATCAGCATTCACAGGATACCAGCAAACCAGCTACAAAAACATCCAAGGGAAAGGGACTAGAGACTAGTATTCAAGCTACAAAACAATCTATGATGTCTAAACAGCATGAAACTTCTAAGGAACAGGCCCAAATACACACTTCTCCAACTTAAGGCAATGTTGGAGAACCCCCAATCTTGCAAACTCCTCTGAATGAGGAAAGAAACAAAAAGAGAGACAAGGAAGTAGCTACCCCTGCTAGTGGACCCTTAGAATAGCCAGGGGCTAAAAGAAAAAGGATAAATCCTCTTTCAGAGGAAGAATTTGTTGAAGAGACTATTGATAGTCAAAGGAAAGAAGGATTAGATAGTCATCAAAATTTCCTAGTAGGTGGGACATCCATTAGTGCACAAAGATAGTAGCTAGAAAGACAACAAAGTATAGAGGTATCATCTTTTAGGCCACCAGGAAAAGACACTTCAGATATCAAGAAGAAGTTTATAGAAATAAAAGCCAGAAATGATCCATTAAGGCTCCAGGTTTACAATCAATATTTGAAAATGGCTCCCACTAATCAAAATAGATTGATGTTAGCTTATGACATCAAAGAAGGTAAAATGATAATGAGTTATTTCAAACCTAAAGTGCAATAGCCTTAATTAGTAGTAGACTATCTCAGAACCAATTTTGAGGTCATGGCAAAAGACATTCATCCTTTGGACCAAATTGAGTTGTACAAACAAACGAGAGAGATGATTTATTCTAAATTGACTGGTAAGGCCATGATGGCCCAAAGACTAGAAAATTCTTTGAATAATACAACTACCAAGTTACAACTGGAGAAAGCCTCCTCACAGGCTAAAGACAACAGAATAAAGTTTTTAGAGGAATTAATCATTGGGTTGGGTCATGATCTGAAATATGTGAAGGTTGTAGAAGCCTTAATTAAAAAGAAAGATGAGGACATAACTGCCTTAAGAAAGCAGCTAAAGTTGCCTCCTTCCAGGCATCCACAGACTATTGAGATCATAAAGCAAAGGTCTGAAGAAGAGCTAATGGATTTAGTCTTAAAACTTAATGAAAGACTAAACGAGACTATGCAAGAATTAGAAAAATCATTGAAGGACAAGTAGGGAGAGTCGACCTATCAACCTCCCATTTTGATACTAGTAGTCTCAACTGCAGTCCCTTCAACCCTTGGAATGGCTCCAGCACCAAACATTCTAGCAGCCACAATTGAGGTAGTTACAGGTCCAACCACAGAAGCAGGTACAGGAACAGAAACAACATCAACAAGGATTTCAAATCTAAGTACAAAGGAGCTAATAAAATAAATGGAAGAAATGAAACTGCAAGTTTTAGAGGTGAAAAAGGTAAAAGAACAATATGTTAACTTAGAGAAAAGATATGATATCTCAAAGATAAATGTTGCAGAAAAAACAAGGGAAATTAAAGGATTAGAAAACAAGGTGAAATCATTAGAAAAAGATCTCACATTTGACAAGCCTCTGACAGACATTAAGAAGATTCTATAGACCAACATCTCTCAATCAATAAATGATGTTTGGCCATCAATCTAAATAATTTTTGAGCAGATTGATTTGGTAAAGGTAGCCCGAGAAGAGATTCAAAGGAAAAGAGTAGAATTAGGAAAGATGCCTGAGGAAGCCACTAGGCTCGTAAATTTTTTGAATAACAAGAATAAGTACCAGCTCGAAGAACTGGGGATTGAAGACAGAACAGGGACCATTTTAGAAGTCAAAAGGGTATTAACTAAAAGGACTCTGACGCAAAATTTAGAAAGAAGATGCCATGACATGCAGGAGGAAATCAATGCATTTATGGAGAAATTTGGTATTTTGCAGAGTAAAGCGCTACCTATTCCTTTAGTTATTAATGACAAATTAATGAGGCATATAGATTATGTGGACAAATTGAATCAATATGCAGGCAACCAGGCAAGTTCATCAACAAGTGCATCGGCATCAAAGGCACTGCCTACAGGCAAAGTTCTCTATGACAGTTTAGAGAACCTGTTATATGTTGACCATGAAATAAAGCACTTTTTTCTAATTCAACCCACCTTTTTCAGGTACATCGAAACTGATGAAACCCTTAGAAAAATTCAAAAAACCAGAATACCGCAGCCAAAATGGTGGGAAGAAATGTTAGAAAATTTGTGGTTTCTCCTTGGTAAAAGGTAAATTTTGGTTATTTACTACAGTCAATGATGGTAAAGAGGATAAACAGAGACCAAACATGTAAAGAGTGTCAGATGCAGGTCAAAGTGTATCAATGAGAAAGTAAAAAGTAGAGCAGCCAACACAGAATTACATCAAAGACAGAAAGATGCCAAATCATAGGGCCTAACTCCAACACACTCTCAAGAATAGGGACAAAAAACCATCCGTTTGCCTCTATCTGTTATCTACGAGACTATCTGACCCTATTTTCATGTAACCTCTAGTTAGTCATCTCAGGTTATATGTCACTTTGTTATGAGATATTTTATTGTAAAGTTTTTATATAAATACTCCCTCATTTAAAGTATTGAGGGTGGATTTTTAGACATTGCTGTAAAACTGATTATTTTGGAATAAAGTGTTGTTGGACAAATTTTACATGGTTGGTTGGATGAAGAATTAATGCAAATGACTTTTCACAGGATTCATATGTTGAACACCAGACAAATAAGTATCTTATATCTCATGTGCTATTGTTTTCTTATTTATTATATCAATTATGTTCCATATTTGAATATTAAAATAAAAAAGAATAATTCAGAAAGTGCTTAAGTGTAATCTGTCTTCAAATGTTTTCGTTCTCAATGTTTTCTTCTAAACTAGCATAAACAATGAATTCTTAATTTCTCACGTTTCCTAGTTTATTCATTTTAATCATTTAGTAAAGAATTCTTAATTGCTCTTTATTGGTGATAAGTCAAGTTCTCTTCTCTTAAAATATGTTGAAGGATTCTTAATTGCCCTTCATCCCTTTTAAGTCTATCCCATCTTTTCAAGTCTCTATTTGCTCCCTGTTTAGCTATGTTGCCTTGTGAAGCCATCCTTTGTTGAGAAACCAAATCCAGTTGAGCCATTTTCTTTGACTCCATTAGCCTAATGGACTAAACTATTCAGTTCTACCCCTCTACTATTGGATTTCACCACCAAATCTAATCAAATCTCAAGGCTTTCATAACTAGCCTAAAACCTTATAAAACAAAGCTAAATCTAAAAGAGAGAGCCCTCTCTAGGTATAGATTGGCTAGATTATGTACCCAAAAGTTGATTTTTGGTTACCTCGGACCCCTTTCCCCTTCTTACAGCTTCTGGGAAAATCTGAGTGATAACAGTACAAAGATATCCTTGTGTATCTTCAAACCCAGTGATTTTTCCCAAATCTATTGAAAGATGACTGTCGTCACATCTACCACGAAGTGAAGCACTACTTAGTTCTAAATGATACCATGTATCATAATGGCATTGAATAAATTCTTTGATGTTGTCTCACACAGGACAAAGAGGAACATGTTATTCATGACTATGATTCTTGGGCATGTGGTGGTCATGTTTCGGGTATGGCTACTGCCCAAAAATCTTACGCGTAGGATACGACTGCTCGACTTCGTTGAAATATTGTATCGTGAAAATCCAACAGTGTCACCCTTGCCAAATCTATAAAAATAAAATGTGCATGCCCCCTTCCCTCTTGCACCTGGTAGTCACTATTAGTTCTTAATCTAAATGGGGAATAGACTTCATCACTTGCAATCCCACTTTAGCTAATGGTCATGGTCACATTGTTGTTGTCGTCAACAACTTCACAAAATGGGTGGAAGCCATTTCTACTTACAAGGTTGATGGTGAGACTTCCACATTATTCCTATTTAATCAGGTAATCCACCACTTTGGTGTGCCCCCACATAATTGTCACAGAGCATTGATCACATTTCTAGAATCACATGATGTCAAACTTAACCTCTATGCTTGTTTTTCACCAAGATCATTCATATCCCTACTACCCATAGACCAATGGCAAAGTCGAGCTGTTAATGGCGTCTGGAAAACCATGACCCACCGATTAGTAGGAAATCACAAGACAAGTTGGCATATAATGTTATATCCTGCACTTTGGGCATATCGAACATCAGTTAAGACTACTACAAGCTTCACATCATTTCATCTTGTTTACAATCTAGAAGAAATCCTTCTAATTGAGTGTGAGATCCCATTGCCCAAACTCATTGTTGAACTTCTGCCCGGTACTACTGCCGAAGAGGAATTCTTGCTTTTGTTGAATCATTTGGATGAGACTCGTAGAGATGTTGCATTAGCTCTCAAACTGCAAAAATTCTGAGTTAAGGGTCAATATGTCAAATGAGTTAAGCTTTGTTCCTACCAAGACGATGATCTTGCTTTAATTTATGATAAAAAACACGACCTCTTGGGGGTAGGAACACTTCAACCATTGTGGAACAATCCCTACATTATCACTAAGGTTATTTCTAAAAGATCCTATGAACTTCAACATTGTGAAGGAATCCGCTCGCTGAGCCCCACAACGGGCTCTATCTGAAAATGTATTATGCCTAGTGCTACTCTAAGAATATGCTTTGTAATTTTATGTATACAAGTTTTGTTTCTTTTTGGTTTTCTTGATTGATTTTGGCTATATTTGGATATTTGTATCATGCATGTTTCTCTTTTTGCACATATGTCAACTTCACTCTTTCCATACATCAAACATGTGGATGGCGCCAGTCATCACACATGACACATTGCATCAGTTTCTTGGGTAATTTACACACTTGAGTTAGAGCTACTTAGTTCTAGAGGGGTATTCCTTGGATACTAACAATATTGTTGAGTATATGTATGCCATTGAACTCCTTATGAAGGCTATATCTCTTAGCATTTCAAATTTAATGATCAGGTTAGACTCCCAACTTGTTGTTATGCATTTGAATAATCATTATCATATTCATAATACAAATTTATTGTGTCATTTTTAAGAGTTAGGCTTCTAGAACGTAATTTTCAAGTATCTTATGAACATATTCCAAGAGAATCTAATGCATTAGCTAATTTATTAGAGAATTATGTATTAGATTGGCATATTTCACAATATGTTAGTAACATGCATATGTGTACATTTTCATTGAAAAATTTACATTAAAAACATCAAATAACCCGAAAAAACTCCAAAATATATATGTATATATCTATAGATTATTTCAAGTCTTGTACATCCAAAAAATTCCCAAAACTTGGGTGTTTTATACAAAATAACTTCACTAAGCTAGGCACTGACACCTGATGGCTATCATCTATCCTCTACTCTTGCTGAGCCTATTTCTCATGGTAGCATATCACAACCCTAGCTATCCTCCTAAGAGGTACCAAAAACGTATCTGATTCAAAGGTTCTTTTTCAGCTGTGTTTGGATCCCTATCGCTGATGGTGGGGGGTGTGGAGGGGCTTGCCCCCCCCCCACTATTTCTTCCTGGGGGGTCCGGTGGGGTCAACTAAAATTTTGTATCACCCCTCCCGCCCCGTTAAAAATAGATGAAAAATTACATTGTAAAATATTGTAATTTCGTAGTCAATCTCTATTGTTCATTAGGTAGATGATCTGATAGAAGAAGTTATGTTTAATTTAGGGATTTTTCCCTAGAAGGAAACCCCTCGGTTCATATGAGGGAATTGTATTAAGAATGTGTATTATTTCTTTGAGCGAGAAAGAGAGAGGAGACTGTGTGAGAGCGAAGAGGAAATTATATCAGATCTGTTGTAGGTTGTATCTCTTCATTTTTCTAGATAATATAAAAGGAAGGACTAGTTGTTTCTCCATGGACGTAGCCCAAAATTGGGTGAACCACATATATCTAATTCTTGTTCTATGCATTTCTGTATTTGTGTTTCTACAATATTTTGTGTATTTCATTGCTTCGTTAATTAATTTCTAACAAATAGTATCAAAGCCGAAGGTTTATTTGCATGATAAACTCGAAGGAGATAAGGGTTACTGGTTCGAGTGGGAGAAATGGCAGAAGATGGTAGTTTTAGGGTCGAGAAATTTGATGACCAAAAATACCAGCTGTGGAAGATGTAGATTGAAGATTATATGTATAAAAAATATTTGTACCTACCATTGAACGAAAAATCAAAGAAGCCAATGAGTATGACAGATGCAGAATGGGGGATTCTCGACAAAAAGGCACTAGGAACAATACAACCATATATGGCAACTTCGATGACGTTCAGTATTTCAAAGGAAATGGAAACAAAAGGTTTAACAATTGCATTATACAAACTATATGAAAAACACTCAACCTCAAATAAGGTATTTCTTATGAAGCAAATATTTAATATGAAGGTGTAAGAAGGTGGATCTATTGCTAATCATTTAAATGAATTTAACACGCTTACCAGTTAGTTAAGTTTTGTAGGGCTAAATTTTGATGATGATGTTAGGGCTCTGATATTTATGTGCTCATTTCCATATAGTTGGAATGCCATGGTTATGGCTATTAGTAACTCTATCTTGGGATCTAGTACTTTAAAGTGTGACGATGTTGTTGGTGCCATCCTTAGAGAGGAAATGCAATAGAAAATCTTCGGTAAGACATCAGGTAATGATTTGAATGAGAGATTAGGGGAAGAAAAATGGAAATAGGAAGGAACCCAAGAAATCATAGCAAGTCAAGAAAAGCAAGATCCAAATCCAGACCAGGGACAGTGTGCTATAAATGTAGGAAGAAAGGACACCTGGAGAAATACTGTAAATCTCATAAGGGAAAATAAGAAGATGGACAACAAGAGAACAATCATGAAGTGAATGTGACATGTGATGTTTTGCAATATGCTTTGATTATTTCATTAGAGAATATTATATATTCTTTAGTGGTAGACTCAAGGGCCTCATTCCATGCCGCACCTGATAGGAAACATTTTGAAGACATTGTTTAAGGAGATTTTGGATAGGTTCGTCTGGGTGATGATAAACCCTGTAAAATCATTGGAATGGGTAAGGTTTTTATAAAGAAAAAAAATGGAAACCAATGGCTATTAAAGGAGGTAAGGCATGTTCCAGATATGAATAAAAATCTTATTTCAATAGGGAATTTGGGAGGTGAAGGCTATGTAATTACTTTTACAGAAAAACCTAGAAGGTCACTAAAGGAGCCTTGGTAATAGAAAAAGGACAAAAAGTTGGTACATTGTATTTATGCAATAGCATTTCTAATTTTGTTAATGATTTAACCTCCACAAGGGAAGATACACCACTATGTTATCATAGGCTCGGGAACATGAGTGAGAAGGGGAGATAGATTATCCACTCAAGAAATTTGTTGCCATGTCTGAAGCAAGTTGATTCGGATTTTTGTGAAAATTGTGTTTATGGAAAATTAGAAGAGAGTTAGGTTTATTAGAGTTGGGAAGGAAAGGAAGAGCCAAAGATTAGAGCTCAATCATACAGATATATGGGGACCTCCTCAAGTATCATCTCTCAGTGGCTCATGATATTATGTTACTTTTATTGATGATGCAACTAGGAAACTTTGGATTTATTATATTCAAAATAATTTTGATTTATTTGATACTTTCAAGAAATGGAAAGATTTGGTTGAGAATGAGACCGGAAAGAAGTTGAATTGTCTCAGATCAGACAATGGAGGTGAATATTACATCAAAGAGTTTGATAACCACTGTTCAAAGCATGGAATTCATAGAGAGAAGACAGTTCCAGGAACACCACATGAAAATAATGTGTGAGAAAGGATGATCTGGACAATCATGGAGTGTGTAAGGTGCATGAGATTTCATTCAGGATTTCCCTTAAAATTTTTGGTAGATTCTATTAGATACTGTTATTTATCTAATAAACATAGGGCCTTCAAGTTCCTTAGATGGTGGTATTCTAGAGGAGGCATGGAAAGGTAAAAAGGTAAATTCCTAGTTTTCAAAGACTTTCGGTTGTGGAGCCTTTGTTCACATCAATAAAGAAAATAGAACAAAGCTTGAGGAAAAATAAAATAATGTACCTTTATTGGATAATGTTTTTAATGATTTTGGTTATTGATTATAACACTATGAAAATAAAAAAAAAACATTAGGAGAAAATATGTCATATTCAATGAAAAGGTATTATATAAGGATCAGATGCAGGGAAAGAAATAGGAAAAGGAAAATAAAGAATACACAATCCTCGATTAGATCACAAAGAAGTAAAGGTGCCTTCAAATCATAATGATCAACAACCACAACAAGAACAACAACCACAACAACAACAGGCACCTCAAACACCTGAAACTAGTGTTAGAAGATCTACCAGGATAAGTAAATCCACTGAATGATACTCTCCTTCATTCTATTATTATTGTTGACTGTTTCTAGTGATCCAAAAAGATATGAAGAAGCAATGCAGGTAGAATCTAGGAAATAGTGGGAGAAATCCATGGAAGAAGAGATGGACTCCTTGACGCAGAACTAGACTTGGGACTTAGTCAAGTTTCTTGCTGGTAAAAAAATTTGCAGAATAAATAGGCTTATGGGTTAAAGGAAGAAGATGGATGTAACAACCCTGCTTAAAAATTCATGTAAAAATATATAAGACCACGGTCACGAGACACGTAATCCAAGTTGAATGGTGGGAAAACAATCGTATTGGGTGTTAATTTCGGTTATTATGGCTAAAGGAAATTGACAAAGGCTTTAGAAAGGCAAAGTGGCATTTTGGCACATTTATTTATGAAAATAATGGAAATTAGGAGAAAAGGAAGGTGAAAGGTCACAGGTTGCACGTGAGGAGGGAAGTGAGGAAAATAATGGAAATTGAAGAAAATAGAGGCCTCATTGATAAAAAGGCTTATGAGGATCAATGGGCAGGCTTGGTCAATGTAATATTTTGACAGGTTTGGTGGAGCTCTCTTGTATTCTCTCTCTCTCTCTCTCTCATACTCTTGGACACTTAGAGGTTTCTTGGAACACTCTTGGAGGAGTGTGGCAAACTTGGAGTTTTGGAGTAAGAAGGAAAAGGACAAGCAATAATGGATTTGGCTTGCAGGTACCAAGTTGCATGTATGTCTTACTTACTAGTTTTGGCATGCATGAAATATGCATGTGTTTTATTAGTCATGATCTATCACTGACATGGAGGATTTCCTGGATTGACAGTGGATTTGCCTAGCCTTGCCAATTCCTGAATAACTATGGAGATTATGTGTTTATTTCTTTGTTTTTTTTTAGTTGGTTCTCATGTTTCCTTTAGCTTGGGTTGAGTTACTAGTTCTTGGAAGCCCTGGTTGGACAAATGCTCCAGAAGCCTTGTAACAACTTGGGTTTAGGTACTAGTCCTTGAAGCCTTGGTTGGAAAAATGATCTAGAAGCCCTTGGTGGATTGAGTTACTAGTCTTGGAAGACTTGGTTGGAAAAATGATTTGGAAGCCCAGATAAGCTATGGGTTGAGTTACTAGCCCTGAAAGCCTTGGTTAGAACAAATGCTTTAGAGCCTTGGAAGGCTTGGGTAGAGACCAATCTCATGATGGTTTTGTGATGTCTGACCGTGTGGTGGAATCACTGTTTGATGGGTTGACGTGGTTGACCTCTATAATCCTTGGATGGTTTTTGATTGATGTGTTTTATGAGATCCCACATTCATGCTTGGAATATGGCACATGGGTGACTAGATGAAAGACAGATTTGGTTCAACCATGTCTACGGTTGGGTGGTTCGTGGAAGTTCTAAAACTGGTTGGATTTGCCTATGTTAATAAAAGCTAAGTTCTCTTATTTTTGTGCTTTTTTATATGTGGATTTAATGGCTGCTATCTCACTATTATTCTCATGGTTTTATGCTGGTTATAAGCATGGTTAATTGACTGGTTCATGTCATGGTTATTTCATGTATTTACTTGTAATTATTAAAATGATGGATGCAAGACCTAATTAATGTCATCATAGTTCAAGGGAGAAGATGGTGATCCTTCTTGTCATGTATCATAAGATTTTTTAGTCACTCATGCTGTGACTTGTATCCTAGACCTGTAGATTGCATTAATGCCAAGTGTTTGACAAAATGTCAGTCTTGGTTGGGGATGTTCAGGCCTAGTCTTGGAGTTAGTGTTTGGTTCATTAGTCTTGTCATCATGTGTTTAATGGATTGCAAAAGTTACAACAAGTTCTGGGCAGTGGCTAGAATTATATGCTTGAAAAATGCCTTAAACCTCGCGGACTCTGGTACATGTCTGCTGGAAATAGCCCCTCAACGCATGCATGTAGGCTTTTGGGAGAATCTAGAGCTCTCTGGACACTGGGATGCCCACAACATGGGAGCATCTTGAGGTTTAATAGCTTAAAAACTCAATGATTCCTAGGGGGATGATACCTGTGTGGTTGAGATGGATCCTGGGAGTGTTGTTGCTGATGTGGAAGGTATGTTTGATGTGTTTCCATCGATTCCACTTCCTTAAAGTCACCTAGGAGGTTGAATCATATCAAGTAGCCTCTCGTCACATGTTTACCCCTGTTGGCCGGTTAGTTGGGTAGACGTGGGAGGAGGGTGTTACAGAGTGGTACTAAAGCATGGTTCACCCCTCAGACTGGATGGGTGGTGTGTTGGTCATGTATTCATGTCGGTTGCATATGTGTTCCTTGTGCTTGTAGTCCATGTGCTTGTTGCATTTTCATGGTGTTGATCATGGTTATAGTGATGTCACCATGTGAAGGTTGATCGTGTCGTTGTGGGATGTGGCAACATGAGTGTATAGTTATATATGCATTTGTTATGTATGTTAGTGTTTATATGTTGTTATGCATGCATTGTCATGGTTGTGCATGTATGGTAGGTCATACATGCATTATGAGGTAATCGTATGCAATTAGGTCATAATGATGATATTTGTATGTTATGAGGTTAATGTGTTGGCTGAGATAGAGTAGAAGATGTGGATAATTAAAGTGAAGTTGCAACATTTGACCTCAAGGCAAGAGCATGTCATCATACAGGTTTGTATGTTGGAGATGCAGGTATGTAGGTTAAGGATTTTTATGTGCATTATGGTTATGTGTATGTCTTCCATTGTATTTATGTTATGGTTACATAAATGACAGATGATAGTTGATTAGTGTAGTCATATGCACATGTGTTAGATAGACATGAATGATGGTAACTTGTGGTTGTATGCATTGTTATTTTTGTTTTATGTTATATAACTTGATTATTATGTTATATGTTGTTGATGAGTATGTTATAGGTTAACTTGTTTTTGTTATATGATAGCTAGCTTGATGATTAGGTTATATGTCGTTGATGAACATGATATATAACTTGTTGTTGTTATATGATAGTTAGCTTGATGATTAGATTATATGTTGTTGATGAGCATGATATATAACTTGCTGTTGTTACATGCTAGTAACTTGATGATTAGGGTTATTATATTAAGATCTTAATGTTATATGTATCATACTAAGCTGGGTTGGTCTATGTGAATGGATAGGGTTATGACATTCAAGTATGAGTTAGTATGTCGTGATATTATGTCATACTAATCTAGACTAACTGTGCGGATGTGACTATTATGGATATCATGACCTTATTTTTGGTTCAGTTGATATGTTGTGAAGTTATATCATGCTAATCTAGTTTGATTGTGCAGACAATATCACGTCCCTTGAGATACATTAAGGTGTGGAATTGCTTATGTCATCTAATTTGTGCTTGACTGCTTGATTATGATGTCTATTTAGTGTTTGAGTGTTTGGTGTCTATTATGTTGTCTAGTTGATTTATTTAACATGGTATGTTTGCAAATTGGTTGAATGTTTGATGAATTGAATAATGTGAGTATGTGTTCCAATGATCTTGTCTTAAGATAATTTTACTAATACATATGTGTTGATATAGTTGATATGTACTTGAGTGTAAGTAGGTGATAGTTGTAGCATTATGTATTATGACTAATGAGTGTGAGTTGATTGTTGAGTATGACATGGTTGTTAGACTTGGTAAAGGTTTATTTCAAATTGATATACATGACGCCTTGATCTTTGGAACGTGAGACTGACATGTGTGAGTAGTTGTAGGGCAACATGCTTGGTATTAGCATGACAAGGTAATAGTTGATGTGTTTATATAACTAATAGTTGGGTGCTGTGATAGTGCATAGTAACACTCAATTGCAAAAAGGAAAAGGTCAAAGAAAGGAATTGGGAAATAATTCTTTTGGATATGTTTGGAAACCCTAATTCAAAACGAATGAGTGCTTTGCATACAAGGAGTATTCTAAACTTTAATCTTGTTTGGAATTATGTAGATATGTGTTAGATTCATGAACTTGTATTTGAGAGACATATTAGCTCTAGTCATAGGTGGACCTGTCAAGGGAATTGGAGCCCCTTAAGAGATGGCAAGGGCATGTACAGTTACAAGGAAATGTGCTTGGAACAAAATGGTAAGGTAACTAGTATGTTGTTATGTTTATTTATGCATTGATAATTATGTGTTCATGGAAATATGATGTAGAGGATTGCATGGAAAAGAGACTGTCATCAAATATTGAAGAAATATTAGGTTGAGATTTCCTTTGGAAGCACCAGGAACCATGGGGATTGAGTCATGGTGCCTGTTGTTAGTCTTGTTATTTTGGTCTTTTGTGATTTTCTTTCCCTTGATTTTCTACCTATTGCATGGTCATGCCACTTTGTTTGTGGTGTTGTATTGTTATTGGTTTTCTTCTTGTTTGTTTCTTGTGCTTGTATTTTAAGTTTTGAGCCTTGGGAATTGGTTGGGAAAGATGAAAGTTAGTGGAGCTTAGAGAGAGATGAATGAGATCTAGTAGGCAAAGTAAGACTCAGATGAAATTGGTCATGTATAAAGGAAGTTGAAGGCAAGAGTATGACAACCACTTGGACTACTTGGGTCCATTGGTGTAAATAGACGATGACGGCACAATCATGGGAAAGGTAATCAAGAAAGGTAAGGTGAATGGATTTGAGGCATCATATGCCTTGGCTATGTTGGGAACTGTTTCTCTCAATGTTGCATGTGTTGCACGCATAAAGGGGATTCTCTTGACCTTGACCTTATGACATCTAGTAATTATGTTGTGATCATGATTATGATGATGTTTATATGTGTATACATGTATGTATGTATTTATGTCATGTCTGACAGAGTCATCATGGATCATGACTATTTTATGATAATGTTTATATGTACATATGTATGTATGTATGTCTTTGACTAACTAGATTATTATTATTTTATGTTGATGTTTATATGTATGTATGGATATGTATGCATATCATTGTATGACAGGATCATGACTGTTTATGTTAATATTTATGTATATGTATGTATGTATCCATGTATCTATGTCATTGTCCGATAGGGTCATCAGGGACCATTCTTGTAGAAGAATGATTGCTTATGTAGGTGAATGGCATAAAGAGCTTCTTGGTATTATGGGTAGGCTATACCGAGGGATACATCAACGAAAGAGGTGTGGTCTGCCACATGTTGGGACAAGCATGGATAAGATACTAGAAGCAAGGTTGCTTGGTAGAGACAGTGTGGTTTTGGATGTGTGTTACTTTTTTTGTGCATATGTTGTATATGTTCTACATGTTGCATATGTGATGTTGTGTGCATGTAGTGTTGTGTACATATAGTGTGTATACCTATTGCTTATGCAATGTTATGTACAGGGTAGTACATATAGTGTTATGCAAATATTTCATATGCAGTGTTGTGTATAGATTATGCTATGTACATGTTGGATATGCGGTGATGTGTACATATTGTATTGTGCGCATGATGGATATGCAGTGTTGTGTGCATATGGTGTTGTGCACATGTTAGATATTTAGTGTTGTGTACATAGAGTGCTATGTACATGTTGTATATGTCGTGCTATGTACATATGGTGTTGTGTGCATGTTGTACATGTGGTGCTATGTACATATAGTGTCCTATGCATGATTCTACAAGTGGTGCTATGAGCATGTAGTGGCGTGTACATGTTGTCCATGTGGTGTTGTGTGTGGGTGGTGCTTTGTACATGTCATGTATATGGTGTTGTGTGCATGTGGTGTCGTGTACATGTGCATTTGGTGCTATGTATGTATGGCATTGTGTACACGTTGTACAAGTGGTATGATGTACATGTGGTGTTTTGTACACGTTGTGCAGGTGGTGTTGTGTACATGTGATGTTGTGCACACATTGTGTAGGTGTTGCTTTGTATAGGTGGTATTATGTACATGTTGTGCATATGGTACTAGTGTACATGTGGTATTTTGTGCATGTCATACAAGATGTGTTGGAGGCATGTGGTACTATGTATGTGCATTGTACAGTTGTGGTATCATGACATGTGTTGGCTTAGTGGGGCTTGACCCAGGTTCATAAGTGATTTAGCCAAGCAAATCCTTATACTACTGGCCCTTTTGGCAACAGTCCGTGGAGTGCGGACTGAGGTCTCACCCGATGTAGTATGGGAGGGTGCTAGAACCAGGTTTCTGCACCCTGGAGATGTCTAATAAGAGGTGATTGGTACGCGGTCCAACCTTTACACTTACTGTGCTACACGCACCAGCAGGCACCCTGTACCTTGTGATACTATATTCACATAGTTTTAACGGCCACATGACCCGTGTTATTTACCCAAGTCTTCCTCAATTAGGCTCTGTTGGCTGATTAGTTAGATTAATTTCATATATAAGCATGCACATAAGTATTTATCAATTGCGCGCAGTAAATAAACAGATTAAAAGTAATGCATAACATCAAAATACGGATTCAAGAATAAATGCACAGAGTAAACTTCTCTTTATTAACTTTCAATCCCAAGTATAGACATGACTCCGCCCTGCGCGCTCAGCTGTGGACTCTACTAGGCCTCTACACACTCAGCTACATAGTCTCTTCCTACTACTATGACCCAATACACTTCAAATTCAACTCTAACCTCGAACCATGCCTTCGCTATTCTATCTATCAATGCCTCTCTTTACACTTAGAGCCTTTCTCTATCTATACAATCCCATGGTCCATAGACCATGAGTAGGCTGACACAACTTTACATTAAATTACAATATTTTAGGGTGGACAACCCTATGACACATCCTAGATTTCGCACTCCGTGCCCGTAATTCACGGATTCTTACAATATAATTGACCAAAAATCGGGTTTTGAGCCCCAAAAACATGTTGTGAGGGATCCCATGCCCAATAGGCCCCCAACACAATCATCGTGACTCATCTCGAGTCACTCTGCTAGTACGATGATCTTGGCATGAAGCCCCTCTAACTGTGCTTGTGCTACTCAAAGGTCCATAGCGCACTGTTCTACCATCTACTAAATCTGCTCTACTATTTTGGCCGAATGCTCACTGTCAGGGGCAAATCCCTATCTTAAGGCATGCATCACCTTCATCTGTGCAAGCTTTCCTTCGATGTCAGGAGTGATGAGGAAGGCTTCAAGGCTCGATGTGCACTTTAAGTACTGCTTCTTTCTATCGCACGACATCCACCTATTCCTTCAATGCCTTCGCCTGCTGTAGCTTCACCAGCTGTTGGGTTAGGACAACTTTCTGCACTGTTTTGCGCACACTGTCATATTGCACTTGAAGCTCCCGCTCCTCTATTTCCAGGCATTGTATGGCGGGGTCCTCCTATAAGGAAGTGAGGACCACGAAGTATTCTTCCAACATAGTAGTACAGTTCTGCACTATCTGTCCTATTTCTTCCAACACTTTTTGGATAACATCGGTGCGCTATTTCCTAACTTCTAGGGGCGTGGATGACTACACCTTTAATTACAGTTCAATAATCTGAAGATTGAGGTCTAGCTATATCCTCATGGCTTCCTCCTTTGCCTCGCAAAATCCACTGGCCAATTTGTGAATTCAGATTCCTACTGGTAGATTTGTTGCAATTTCTAGCTTTGGAGCATG
Source organism: Pinus taeda (assembly GCA_000404065.3). Classification (NCBI taxonomy): domain Eukaryota; kingdom Viridiplantae; phylum Streptophyta; class Pinopsida; order Pinales; family Pinaceae; genus Pinus; species Pinus taeda. The sequence continues at coordinate 51,271 of APFE030296145.1, forward strand.
GTGACATGCTTCCTCTACCATTTTCTCCAGTTGTTGATTCTGCGCTAGCACTTCAGCGCATTGTAGATGAAATTGCTCGATGGTAATTCGCTGTTCACTGAGCATCTATATTGCGCATCCTTCCCTAGCGCAGAGTTCTGCTGTCGCTCCGTCCTGTAGTTGGTATAATGTATCCCGCGGAAGGGCAGCCAAGTTTAGGCCAAGTCCCTTGATTCGGCCCACCGCGGCTCTGTCCTTCGTGCTTTCCACTATTAGTGCTCCTTCTGGTAGCATGATGGTGCTAGCCATTTTTTCCCACAGCAATTTCTCCGTTGTCGATATACCTGTGGCATCATAGGCGGCTACTGTTCTCTCCTATGGGTGCCACACCTGAAGTTGCTGCAGCTGCACCCTGAGGGCTCCCAACACATTCTGCTGCTTCATCATCACTTCCTGGAGCGCTTCCCTAGTGACCTTGTGAACTGTGTCATTGATTGTTGGGTGTGGAGCCTGATTATCTTCTGTATTCAAAGGTTTCAGCCGGATGTGTACCCAGGAAGACGGTACACCCCTCCACATGGGGGGGGGGGGGGTGCAGGGGCTAGCGGTCCCCCAGTGGGGGTTCGGTGCTAGCACCTCCAAAGCTAAAAACATATGTAAAATTGCCTTGTAAAAGTCTAGTAATTTCTAGTGAATCTGGGCTGTTCATTAGGCGGATGATCTGATGGTAGAAGTTATGTTTAATTTAGGGTTTTTTCCCTAGAAGGCAACCCCTCACTGTATATGAGAGAATTGTATTGCGTTTATGTATATCTATATTCTGAGTGAGGAAGAGAGAGGAGATTGAGAATGAAGAGGGTGTTACAGTGGATCTGTTGTAGGTTGCATCTCTTCAATTTGCTGGATAATATAAAAGGAAGGACTGGCTGTTTCTCTGTGGACATAGCCTAAACTAGGTGAACCACGTATATCTGTGTCTCTCTTGTTTTATACGTTTTCTGGGTTTATATTTCTGCAATATTTTATGTGTTCCATTGCTCTGTAATATATAATTTTCTAACAAATGGTATCATAGCCGAAGGTCTATTTGGCTAATAAACCCGCAGGAGAGAAGGGTTCCTGTTCAAGTGGGAGCAACGACGGAAGATGGTAGGTTTAGGGTCGAAAAATTCAACGGCCAAAACTACCAGCTGTGGAAGATGTAGATGGAATATTATCTGGATCAGAGAGATCTGTACCTACCATTGAGTGGAAAGACAAAGAAGCCAATGAGTATGACAGACACAGAATGGGATATTGTCGACAGAAAGGCACTTGGAACAATACGGCTATGCCTAGCGACATCGGTAGCATTTAATATTTCAAAGGAAATGACAACAGAGGGTTTAATGTCGGCATTGGCAAAACTATATGAAAAACCCTCGGCCTCAAATAAGGTATTTCTTATGAACCATTTATTTGATATGAAGATATTGGAAGGTGGATCTGTTGTAGACCATTTAAATGATTTTAATACAGTTACAAGTCAGTTAAGTTTTGTAGGGGCAAATTTTGATGATGAAGTTAGGGCTCTATTATTTCTGTGCTCATTGCAAGAAAGTTGGAATGGCTTAGTTATGGCCATTAGTAACTCTGTTTCTGGATCTAGTACTTTAAAGTTTGATGATGTTGTCGGTGCAATCCTTAGTGAGGAAATTCGACAGAAAAGCTCTGGTGAGACATCAGATAATGCTTTGACTGCAGAGACTAGGGGAAGAAAAATGGAAAGAGCAAAGAGCCCTGGATATCGCAACAAGTCAAGAAAAGACAGGTCCAAGTCCAGATCAGGGATAGTGTGCTGGAAATGCAGGAAGAAAGGACACCTGAATAAAGACTACAAGTCTCAGAAGGGAAAAGAAGGAGACTTGCAACAATAAACTAATCATGAAGCAAATGTAACAGGTGATGTGTTGCAAGATGTTTTTATTCTTTCTTTAGAAAATACTATTGATGCCTCAGTGGTAGATTCAGGGGCCTCATTCCATGCCACACCTGATAAGAAACATTTTCGTGATTATGTTCAAGGAGATTTTGGACAGGTTCGATTGGGTGATGATAAACCCTGTAAAATCGTTGGAATGGGTATAGTTTTCATAAAACAACAAATGGAAATCAATGGCTATTAAAGGAGGTAAGGCATGCTCCAGATCTAAAGAAAAATTTGATTTCAGCAGGCCAGTTGGGAGGTGAAGGTTGCGTAACTACTTTCACATATAAAACCTAGAAGGTCACTAAAGGATCCCTAGTAATAGAAAAACGAGAAAAGGTTGGTACATTGTATTTATGCAATGATATTTCTAATTCTATTAATGCTTTAACCTCTATAGGAGAAGATACAACATTGTGGCATCATAGGCTCAGGAAAATGAGTGAGAAGGGGATGCAGATTCTTCACTCAAGAAATTTGTTGCTAGTTTTGAAGCATGTTGATTTAAAATTATGTGAAAATTGTGTTTATGGAAAACAGAAGATAGTCAGATTCCTTAGAGTTGGGAAAGAAAATAAGAGCGAAAAATTAGAGCTTGTGCATATATATGTATGGGGACCTGCTCAGGTATCATCTCTTGCTGGATATCATTATTATGTTACTTTTATTGATGATGCAACTAGAAAAACCTGGATTTATTGCATTTGAAATAAATTTCATGTATTTGATACTTTCAAGAAATGGAAAGCGTTGGTTGAAAATGAGATAGGAAAAAGGTTGAAGTGTCTCAGATAAAAAAATGGAGGTTAATATTGTAGCAAAGAGTTTGATAGGTACTGTTCTGAGAATGGAATTCGCAGAGAGAAGTCAGTTCTAGGAACACCACAAGAAAATGGTGTGTCAGAAAGGATGAACAGGACAATCATGGAGCGTGCAAGGTGTGTGAGATTGCATGCAGGATTGCCTTTATGATTTTGGGCAAATGCTATAGATACTGTTGTTTATCTAATAAAAAGAGGGCCTTCAAGTTCCTTGGATGGTGGTATTCCAGAGGAGGCATGGATAGGTAGAAAGATAAACTACTCTTTTTTAAAGACTTTTGGTTGTGAAGCCTTTGTCCACATTAACCAAGAAAATAGAACAAAGCTTGAGGCAAAATCAAAGAAATGTATCTTTGTTGGATATGGTGTTAATGATTTTGGTTATTGCTTTTATGATTATAAAAAACATCAAATCACTAGGAGTAGAGATGTAATATTTAATGAAAAGGTTTTGTATAAGGATCAACTGTAGGAAAAGAAACAGGAAAAATAAAATAGAGAATACATAGTGCTTGATGAGATCATAGAAAAGGTGATGGTGCCTGAAAATCATAATGATCAACAGCTAGAAAAATAACCACAACAAAAACAAGCACCTCAAACACATGAGAGTAGTGTTAGAATATCTACCAGGATAAGTAGACCCCCTGAATGATACTCTCCTTCATTATATTATCTATTGTTGACTAATTTTGGTGAACCAGAATGTTATGATGAAGCAGTGCAGGGAGAAACCAGGAAGAAGTGGGAGCAAGCCATGAAAGAAGAGATGGAATCCTTAGCACATAACCAGACTTGGGACTTAGTCATGTTGCCTACAGGTAAAACAACATTGCAGAATAAATGGGTTTACAGGCTCAAGGTAGAAAATGGAGGAAAACAAAGGTACAAAGCTAGACTTGTGGTGAAGGGGTTTGCATAGAAGAAAGGTATTGATTTTGATGAAATATTTTCTCCTGTTGTTAAAATGACTTCAATCAGAACTATTCTAAGTCTAGGCAGCTGAAGATTTGCATCTTGAGCAGTTAGATGTAAAGACAACCTTTCTCCATGGGGATTTGGAGGGAGAGATATATATGCAGCAGCCACAAGGATATGAAGTGAAAGGGAAGGAGAAACTTGTGTGCAGGTTGAAGAAGAGCTTGTATGGCTTAAAACAGGCTCCAAGGCAGTGGTATCTTAAATTTGACAAGTTTATGTCTGAACAAGGTTATACTAGATGTCACTCTGATCATTGTGTTTATTTGAAAAAGCAAAATGACGGCAGCTATATTATATTGTTATTGTATGTAGATGACATGCTTGTTGCAGGATCTAACATGCAGGAAATAAATGTGCTCAAAAGAAAATTGGCAAATTCATTTGCAATGAAGGATTTGGGAGCTGCAAAACAAATCCTTGGTATGAGAAAAACTACAGACAGGAAAAATCGTAAATTAACATTGTCTCAGAATGAGTACATACAAAAGGTGTTGAAAAGATTTAACATGCACAATGAAAAACCAGTTAGTACACCTTTTGCTAGCCATTCAAACTTAGTAAGGAAATGTGCCCAAAGACCCAAGAAGACATGGATTATATGTCTAAAGTTCCATATGCATCAGCAGTTGGAAGCTTAATGTATGCAATGGTCTGCACAAGGCCTGATATTGCACGTGCAGTGGGAGTTGTAAGCAGGTACATGAACAATCCAGGAAAGGAACATTGGATGGCAGTGAAATGGATTCTTAGATATTTGAAAGGTACCACAGATCAAGCATTATGCTTTGGTGGTTCAATCATTTCTCTACAGGGATATGTTGATGTAGATATGGCAGGGGACAGAGATAACAAGAGAAGCACTACAGGATGTGTATTCACTGTTGGTGGAGCAGCTGTCAGTTGGGTTTCAAAAATCCAAAGTGTTGTTGCACTTTCAACAAACAACAAAAGCAGAGTATGTTGCTGCTACAGAGGCTAGTAAAGAAATGATCTGGTTACAAATGTTCATGGGTGAATTGGGTAAGGAGCATGATAAGGGCACGTTATACAATGATAGCCAAAGTGCCATTCATCTTGCAAAGAACTCACCGTTTCATTCCAGGACTAAACACATACAGCTCAAGTACCATTTCATACGATCAGTGTTGGAAAATGGACAGTTGAAGCTGGAAAAGATACACACTAGCCAGAATCCTTCAGATATGAAAACAAAAGTTGTAACTAGGAAGAAACTGAGAACATGCTCAGTTTCAATTGGTCTTCAAGGATGACGGTGCAGATGAGAAACAGCCAGGTCCAAGAGAGGAGTCATTGTCCAGCAAATGAAACAGCGATGGAGTTGCTACAATCATTCTCCAAGTGGGAGATTGTTGTGTGTGGAGCATGATTGTTCATAGGTCTTTGTTTCAGCCAGATGTATACCCCAGGAAATTTTGTACACCCCTCCACGCAAGGGGGGGCGTGGTGGGGACTTGCCCCCCCCGTGGGGGTCCGGGGGGGCCGATCACCCCCGGCTGCGGGGTTCGGGTGCCAGCGGTCCCCCGGCGGGGGCTCGGCGGCGACGCTCCCGAAGCTAAAAACAGATGTAAATTTGCCTTGTAAAAGTATAGTAATTTCTAGTCAATCTGAGCCGTTCTTTAGGTGGATGATCTGACGGTAGAACTTATGTTTAGTTTAGGGTTTTTGGCCCTAGAAGGACACCCCTCTTTTGGTATGAGGGTATTGTATTTGAGGCGGTGATAGATGTGTATTCTGTGTGAGCGAGAAACAGAGAGGTGAGGCTGTGAGAGAAAACAAAGGATATTACAGCGGATTTGCTG
>APFE030296145.1:56857-94437 GCA_000404065.3 Pinus taeda
GTGGTGAAAGGGTTTGCATAGAAAAAGGGTATAGACTTTGATGAGATATTTTCTCCTGTTGTGAAAATGACTTCAATCAGAACTATTCTAAGTCTAGTAGCAGTTGAAGATTTGCATCTTGAGCAGTTAGATGTAAATAAAACCTTTCTCCATGGGGATTTGTAGGAAGAGATATATATGCAACATCCACAAGGATATGAGGTAAAAGGGAAGGAGAAACTAGTGCGCAAGTTGAAGAAGAGCTTGTATGGCTTAAAACAGGATCCAAGGCAGTGGTATCTAAAATTTGACAGGTTTATGTCTGAATAAGGTTATACTAGGTGTCACTCTGATCATTGTGTTTATCTCAAAAGGTAAAATGATGGTAGCTATATTATATTGTTATTGTATGTAGATGACATGCTTGTTGCAGGTTCTAACATGCAAGAAATACATGTGCTCAAAAGGAAATTGGCAAACTCATTTTCAATGAAGGATTTGGGTGCTGCAAAACAAATCCTTGGTATGAGAATAACTAGAGATAGGAAGAATCGCAAATTAACATTGTCCCAAAGTGAGTACATAGAAAAGATGTTGAGAAGGTTTAATATGTAGAATAAAAACCATTCAGTATACCTTTGGCTATCCATTTCAAATTAATTAAGGAGGCATGTCCCATGACTCGGAAGAAATGGCTCATATGTCTAAAGCTCCATATGCATCAGCAATTGGAAGCTTAATGTATGCAATGCTCTGCACAAGGCCTGATATTGCACATGCAATGGGAGTTGTAAGTAGGTACATGAACAATCTAGGAAAAGAACATTGGATGGCAGTGAAGTGGATTCTCAGGTATTTGAGAGGTACCACAAACCAATCATTATGATTTGGTGGTTCAAACATTTCTTTATAGGGATATGTTGATGCAGATATGACAGGTGATAGAGATAACAGGAGGAGTACAACAGAGTATGTGTTTACTATAGGTGGAACAACTATTAGTTGGGTCTCAAAACTGAAAAGTGTTGTTGCACTCTCAATAACAGAAGCAGTGTATGTTGCTGCTACAAAGGCTAGTAAAGAAATGATTTGGTTACAAAGGTTTCTGGATGAATTGGGTAAGAAGCAGGAGTTGGGCAGGTTATACAGTGACTGCCAGAGTGCCATACATCTTGCAAAGAAATATGCATTTCATTCCAAGAATAAACATATACAACTCAAGTACCATTTCATACGGTCAGCATTGGAAGATGGACAGTTGAAGCTGGAAAAGATACACACTAGCCAGAATCCTGCAGATATGCTAACGAAAGTTGTAACCAGGGAGAAACTGAGAATTTGCTCAGTTTCAATTGGTATTCAAGTATGATGAAGAAGATGAGAAACAACTAGGTCTAAAGTGGAGTCATTGTCTAGCAAATGAAGCAGCGGTGGAGTTGCTATAATCGGTCTCCAAGTGGGAGATTGTTGGGTGTTGTTATTGGGAAAACTAGTGTCCATTCAGAGCTGCTAGTCCCACTAAGACGGGTAGCTATCTTAGAAACAAACAAACTAAAGTCGCTTGTGTTTTCATTTATGAGAAATAGATGAGAGAGAAGAAGAGAGTACCAACCTCAGTCTTTCACTTGGCTCCTTGCTTGTTTCCTCTCCCCCTTAACAGATCTTTGCCACTCCTTCCTTACTTGTCCCACTTCAAAGAACAACTGAAGAGTCAAAGAAGCATAATACCAGCAAAGCTTAGAGATCTATAACCATAAACAATATAGGATCAGATATATATTAGCCATACAAATGCATATATCAATACAAGATTAAGGGATATATAAGAATATGGAGGAAAACTCAAATAGCTTTATTGATAGGAATAGCAGAAGAGAGGATTACAACCCATTGATCTAACCCAACGCCATCCTCCCAGCATGAAAGCCCTCTTCACCTCATGAAAAGCTAGATCACCCAACACTATGATGTTCCACAGAGAAACCAACAACACTTCCTTACAAGATACAAAATTCCAGCCTCTGGATCTCTAGAATGAGGGATCCATATATAGATATTTGTAGGTGAGTGAGTCAGCTTCTGGGTTTTTGATTAGTGTCATTGCTCTGATAGTTCTTGGTTCCACTTGGAGATTTCATGATCTCTTACTCATCCCTGGGTGAATTCAGAGAGGAAAGTGTCATATGGGCAGTTTCTAGAATATTTTCTGGGTTTCCACCTAGCCAACTGCCTCTGCCATTTGACTGTTCTCGCTCATCGCACCCTACAGGAGTGCTTTTCAGTATGCATCACACTTTCTGCATGTAGTAGGTGAGATGCATCTCACCCTTACCACTGAGCAGTCTGTATGGTCCAGTTTTGACTAGTTCTGAGTATTTTTCAGGGAGAACTTCTAGGAGATGATGTAATCAGCTGACCTTGTTCCTTTAGGGTGTGTAATAACACTTTTAGGGGCTTAGAAGCCCTTGGTTTATGGACATATGGGATTGGGGTTGCAGTGCCCAAATATGTCTATAATAGGTGTGGAGCCTGATTATCTTCTGTATTCAAAGGTTTCAGCCGGATGTATACCCTTGGAAGACTGTACACCCCTCCATGTGGAGGGGTGCTAGGGTCAGCGTCCCCTGGCGGGGGTTCGGGGGCAACGCCCCCAAAGCTAAAAACAGATGTAAAATTGCCTTGTAAAAGTCTAGTAATTTCTAGTCAATATGGGCTGTTCATTAGGCAAATGATCTGATGGTAGAAGTTATGTTTAATTTATGGTTTTTTGCCCTAGAAGGCAACCCCTTACTATATATGAGGGAATTGTATTGCATCTATGTATATCTGTATTCTGAGTGAGTAAGAGAGAGGAGATTGAGAGTGAAGAGGGTGTTACAATGGATTTGTTGTAGGTTGTATCTCTTCAGTTTGCTAGATAATATAAAAGGAAGGACTGGTTGTTTCTCCGTGGATGTAGCCCAAACTGGGTGAATGACATATATCTGTGTCTCTCTTATTTTATGTGTTTTCTAGGTTTATATTCTGCAATATTTTATGTGTTCCATTGCTCTGTAATATATAATTTTCTAAGACCAATGTCGTAGAGGTCACCCTTTGTTAGTGTAATAGGTTCACTGTATAGTTTGGAAGCCTTGGGCTTCTTCTGTGGGCCTGCTTGTTCCATTATGTGCGGTTATTTCAGTTGTGTAGATGTCATGCTTGGGTCCGCACCTTCCACTGTGTCCTCTGTTCCAAGTCCTGTGGTCAAGTCCAAGCCTTCTTCCTCCCACGTCGTGGTGGCCCCTGTTTCTTGTGTCATTGCTTCTTTTTCGGTGGCCTTGGTCTACTCTGCAGCGGCCTTTGCTACTTCACGGGAAGCCCTTACCTCCGCGGCCAACTGCTCATTGTGCTTCTGCTAAACCAGTAGCTTGGTGACATCTTTCTGTCTTTGTACCGCTGTCTTATCACGCTCCGCCAGATCCAGGGCACACCACTCGAGAGGCCATGAGTCGAGCATGGTGAAAATGGAATCATCAATCATGATGAAAGGATGTTTGGTCTAGTTCTATGCCGAATCCTTATGCGCCTTAATATACACATTGTGCATATCCGCATTGAAGTCTACAAAGCTCTGCAGACTGTTGTACACTATGGGGGATAGGTGTGGCCTTCTGTTGATCCACATCCAGATGCTCACCTCCATGAGCACCTAGAATATATTAGTCTCGCAAATCCGTACGGCATCCTTCGTAGCCTAGAGCGAGGCATATTTGGCAGCCTCCAACAAGTCTTGTTCAATATGAGGAAATTGACTGTCCTCCGACAATTCCCTTGTCACTAGTAAGATGGAAAAAAGCAACCACACATAGTGGAAGGTCTTGCCATCCTCTTGAGCTTCCTTACAATTGGCTAAAAATGCCTCATAGAGGAACTTAGCCCAGTTGAACTAGACCCCCTCCACACATTGTTTGGCTAACGCAACCACAAGCGCTGGTACCTCGTCGCCGTGACATTTCCTCATCACCTTGCCGTCTAGCAGTTGGGTGGCTACACACACCCCTTTGTCTTTAATGCTACTGATGACATAGTATATCTTATTCTTTTCCAATTTATACTTCTTTTTCATGGCTTATGCGAGCGCCAAATCTCCGCTTTTGCCAGCTATCTTTGCAGGGTCCTTTCCCATAGAGGGAAGCTGAGAAATCCTATGGATAAGCTTTGCCGTGATGGGAATGGGATCCTCTAGCCACAGGTACCCATCATGTACTAGGCAATGTAGTTACCTGATGACAAAGATCGTAATTAGTGCACGGCGAAGATGTGGAATCCATAGTAGTTGGAGTAGCCCGACCTTCTCCACACCATGCAACCATTTTTGCGGTTATAGCATTGTAATGGACCCCTCCTTGCTTTGTTTAATGAGGTTCTCATTCTGTAAATGTGGGAAATTTTCGTTGTCTGCGAGGTCCTAGTCTTCAAATTTCATTGTGGGCACTTGGCCCTGGGCCAAGCCTTGAACATAACTCCATCTGGGAGAAGCGGGGTTTGGAGTGTGCTCTTAGTGGCATCCAGATCCTTGGGTACCTTAACTTTCCCTTTCCATGGGGGAACATATTCATGAAATTTTTCTACAGCATGCACCAGCTAGATGTCTTCTGTCATCTCTTCATCTACCTTTATCTCATCTACGAGGGCCTGTAGGTTCTCCTCCTCATCGTTTGTCTCAAGGTTGATAGTCTTGCCCTTTTCTTCCATGGAAAGTTTACCAAACAACGAATTTCGTGGGGACATGCAAACTGGTGGTGTTGTCTGCTTGTCCTTCTTGGGCCTTGGCATTTGCAGTGATTTCAGGATTTCTGATGCATCCCCCACTGGCACCGTAGGGCTCTGCGTAGCTTCCTCGACAGTATTTTTGACAAAACCCACACCTCTCCTGGTAGTTGTCATCTTGTTCGAGCTGTTTGTAGTTGTTCACGACTTTGGAGGCTCAAACACCGCTTGGCACTCAACACTCTGTGCTCTTTGTAATGACTCAAATCTCAAACAAACAAGTGTTGTGTCGTGGACAAATTTGGTAGTTTTATAGCATCTTTCGAATTTGAATTTGACTGTTCCCCCCATTTCTAAGTCATTAATTCATTCTTGGTGGTAGATCGTCCCAAATCTAGTTCTAACTTCGTGTCTTAATTGCTCGCTGCCCACTCGTCTTTGTCTTAAATTGGACATCTTGTCATGAATAGTGATACCAAAGTCAATTCCCAGCCTACCCATGTGGCAGCGTAGCCCCCTCTACGTGGCCGTGACCCTTGTGACATGCCGATCCTACGTGCAACCTCCTTATCACGTAGCTCCCTCACAGACTCTTTTATAGTTCCGTGCTCTCTTTCAACTGCTTTGAGCACTGAGACTATGCTTCCTACGACTAGTTAGGTGGTCACACCACCTATGCGAGACTTCAATTCGCTTTCTAGCCTAGTCCATGGGCACTTCTCAATTACCCTAGCAATAGTCAGTGCCGCATGTTCTTCCTTATGCGGTGTGCTCCCCCAGTTACTTTGTTTGGTAAGATTCGGTTGCATCCGTGGTAGAAGAGTCACAAATTTCTGATGACAATCTTCTAATTCAGTAGTATGGCTACCCATATCTTGTCTTGTCATTCTTAGTTTATTGACAAGACGTGCTTGCGCAATTTCGGTTTCTAGTTTTTTGATCTCTGCTTCCATTAACATGCTTTTCTTCCTTAGTCATACCTGATCTTCTTCGAGTTCGCAAAGCTTAATTTTCCCTCACCGAATGGCTTCTTGAATCCGCATATCTTCGCCCTCGTGTAACTGCATAATTCGTTCATCATGGTCCTCGCGTACTATCCCAATTGTGGGAGCTATTGCATGAGGGTTCCTTTCCTCCAAAATTATGGTCTCGACTCTGCTCCTCAGCTTCAGAATCATCTTTGCGCTCAGGTTTTTGCACATGGCCCTATAGGCCCATCAAATCGCTGGCACACACAGGTCCCAATTAGTTCATCTCTCTTGGTGAACTCTATTCAGGACTCCACATACCTTATTGAATGCTTCCATGTGGAATGTTTGTGGTGCACATCCCCTTTCCTGCTGCTGTGTCCTGTTCCAATTTTCGATCCTGAGTTTGGGGTGTGCTTGTGTGGGCTACACAACACATGTCTGTACCCATCAAGACAAGTGGGCGCGCAAGTTGCTCCATCCTTGCTGACTGACTCTTGTTCAAAGATGGGGGCTTCCAAACCATAGGTGCATCATCCTTCTACATCTGCGCTAGTCCTCAAAGTTTCCTTGATATGTACCCCACCAACGTGTGGGTGTTACATGTAGTGCCCACTTCAACGCATTGAATCGTTGCTGTTCCGGTACTGCACTTTCAAATTTTCTCAAGAATTCATCCACCGCTATCAATCCATCATATGTTGGCAACTCTCTTGCCTCTGTTTTCATGCAACATAGTAATCTAAACATCATGTTGCAATTTAGCGTTGTCACTTTGTGCAACCGATTTTGCCATTGCTTTACTTCTTCATCTGAATTCGAAGTGTAGGAGCTTTCGCGCTCCCACGAGATCCTCCTATCCATAGTCAGGTTCACCCAATCCCAGCATCGCATTGTTATCTTGTAAATACAATCAAGATCATCGTCACTATCATTGTCACGCACTGGTTCAGTGTAGTGTGCTCCTTCAGTTGGGTCCAGTGGGACTATTACACGTAGTGACTTTTTCTCAAAGATAATTTTGCGCTTCTTTAGGTTGTTGACTCTATTCATATAAGTGGCCCAATCTATTCCTAACAACATGGGATAGGGATTTCTGTCATCGACAATCTCTATTACTTCAAAATCCTTGTGTGCTCACACCTTCAATATCCACTGTTACCCCTTGCAACCTCCCCATGGGCAAAATATTCTGTTGGTTCACAATTCGTAATTGAATAGGGGACCATTGTAACACGGGCCTGCCCATGCGTTCCAATGTTTGCTTCGGTAATACATTCATGTGTGAACCCAGATCTAGGATTACTTGATCCATTTCATACTCACCAATCTGTGCAATCAACCTCATTTCCCTTCTAGTGTGCAATGTATGCTTCCCCAATTTTCGGACTACGAACGGTTCTCCTGACCCCGCGCACCTGGTGATTAGCTCCCGTAGTCCTTTAACCACCTTGCTGTCGTGCAACAATTTCATGCATGTCTCCAGAAAGGTAGTGAGCATTGAAGGATCCATTCCTGGCTTTGGTTGGTCCTTACTACCTGAAGTGGAGTTCTCTGTGAAGCTCTTCTTAGCTTCCATGAATGTCTCCTTTGTGCATTCTACGTCAAACTCAGGTTCCTTTGTAGGAGACTTATGAACCCACGTACTTTCCTTTGGCTGCTTCCCCGTATCCTCTCTCGTGGCTGTACCGCTTCAGAGCATCATGTTTACATTCGGGTCCTCTTCGTGTGGCTCAAACCTCATCATTTGTATATTCTGAGTTGGGGGAGGATGGAATACCCTTTTTTCGCTCATCCTTGTGAGCAACGTAGGACAGTCTATTGTTTCATGATCAAATTGAGCACAATACAAACAAGATATCCTTGTCGGGTTGGTACAATTGCTGGCCTAGTGCTCTGGTCCTCCGCAATTGTAGCAATTTAATTGTCCACAACCCCTTCCTAGTCCTATTCTACCTTGTCCTCAATGTCGCCCCTAAAATCCAGCACGCATTATCCTAGCATCTGGGTTGAGGGCTCGCGTTTCGGTCTGCATCCTATAGGAAAGGGTCTGATCCATCATTAGCTCGTAACTACAGCAAGTGCACTCATCGTGGCCTATCGTCCTGTAGAAATTACAAAACAATTGTTGGGGTGTTTGTGTATACTTCTGCAACAAAAAAAAAATATCTGTCATGTGTTTCCCTCATATCTGACATATCGCACACCATAAAGTGGGTGCCACAGTCAGCCCTGCCTGTGCCTCCAGTCTCAATGGCATTGGCCCTCCCCCTGCCAATTAGTTTGCGAACACTAGGCAGTGATCCTTGTCATGGCCTTGGCCTTTGCATTTTATGCACCATACTTTGTTGTGTGCCTCTGGCTACGGTGCCCTATCCTGCTTCAAACTTTGCATTTCCAAACACAGATTCTGTAGTTGTGCATGGATTTGTTGAACTCCCAACCCAAGGTCTTGTATCAGGGTCTCATGTAATATCATTGCCTTTTCCAATGCTTCAGCCTAGGTGGAAAGTTTCTATTGTGACAACGCGGTCCTCAAGTGCAGTGTCAGAGATGTTACAAACCATGTGTTTAGTAAATTTAGTGTCCTAAAATGCTACATAAATTATCAATCCGGGTATCGTAAATTGATGAAGTGTAGTGCACTATATGTGCTAGATGACCCTTTCTTACCTCACTATTTTTGAGTTTATGTTTGTTTTCGGGTTTTGTTCTTTTGATTCCTAATGTTCTGCAATGTAAACAAAATCTTAATCTATTGCTGCTAAGAACCTAGAGAAATAAAATGAAAGTTAAAAGTGCTTTTAGGCCAATTTTGGAAGTAATGTTTTTAAACAATAAAGTGAAAAATAGAGCTTCTCTTCTTGCTATTATAATTTTTTCCAAAACATTAACTAAAAGGACTTTAAAACTACTATCTACTTAATTACACAACTAAAGTTTTAAATGAGAAAATAAAATGGCAGCTATCTATGATAAATTAAAAATGAAATGATATTGCAACTAGCTATGATAAACCAAAAATGGAATACTGGAAATAAAATCACTTCTACTATCTAATCTATTTTCAAAATTAAAGCTTAATAAACAACTGAAGATGGAATTGCAGCTAAACTAAGTGAAGAACTAAAAATGAATTTGCAATTATTCTATTATGAAAGAAATGCTAAATAAAGTATTGTTGTCACTCAGCGACATAATTCAGGGAGAACGACCTCCTTATGATAGCAATCTTGAGAGATTTCATTCTTCATCATTCTAAGAAACGTAAACATGAACATGCAAAGAAAGTCTCACTCATAAATAAAACATCTCAACACTTAGTCTCAGGATTAACCATCAACTGAAAGGGTTCTTGGAAATATCCATTTATATCATGAGTTACTAAACTGATAAGAAAATGGCATTGAACTTCTTAACTCGAAAACTAATGAACAACAATTGTAATGAAAGACTCATTCACAAATACAACATTTCACCATTTAGTTTGAAGATTAACCATCAACAAAAGGATTTTGGAAACATTCATTTATATCATGAGTGACTACACTAATAAGAAATTGAATTGCTTAACTCAAAAGCTAATGAACAACAATTGTAATGAAATACTCATCCATAAATACAACATATCACCATTTAGTTTGAGGATTAACCATAAATGAAAGGCTTTTGGAAACATTCATTTATATCATGAGTGACTACACTAAAAAGAAAAAGACATTGAACAGCTTAGTTTAAAATCTAGAAACTAAGGAACAATAGGTGAAATAAATCAAATTATGCTACTGAAATCAATTTAAAAACTACAGTTAAGAGACAAGAAAGCAATGAAAACTTAAAGGACTATTATACACTGGAATGCAACTAATGTGAGTTAGTGAAAACAAATGACACAGCTAAAATATACATAGTGTTAGAAAATGATTATGAACATGATGAAAAACGCAATGAATGTACCATTAAACTGAGAAAGACAAACAAAAATAAAATGTACAGAAATACAATGTACCCTTGACCACGTAGGGGCCCTCTGCAAGGTCTCGGATTATCAACACCGAATCAAACCTTCACATGCTTCAGGTATCCATTGAAAACAAAGTTGTTATATTAAAATAGAGCACTGAGTTTCTCACACTACAAAGTGGAAATATGAACTATTAGATAAGCCAAAAACTTGAACTTCTTCTGCGTTCTAAACGCTGGCATTTATAGGAAAAATATACAATTGTTTGAAGGGAGAATTCATCTACAACAAAACATGTAGATAGGTAATGTATCTAGAATTCTTGTCTTCAGTTGCCTTGAAACATAACTCTTCTAATAGTGGCAATTGGATTCCGTTTATGTAGGTGGTGGATGAGGTCCTTGGCTTCAGGAGATTGCCTCGGATCCAACACTGAGAATCGTGTAAAAACAAAGTTCTACTTGCCATAGGTTTCTTTCGTTGACTTCCCTTTGACCGGGGTCCTCCTCATCGATATTGGCCAAATGGATAGGATACCATCTATGTTCTAACATTTTCCAAGGTACCCATGTGGTCTATTTCCTTCCTCTACACCTGTAACCTACAAAAGCATGGAGATGGTTGCGGAACCACTGGTTAGCTGCGGAATGTGACCGCGTTCCGTAGCTGAAAAAAAAAAAAAAAACCTATTCAAATAACAAACATAACAATATAACTTGTAATTCACTGAAATATACTCCTTGTGGCAATGTGTAATGGCTTATGATGATTAAGGATGCATTTTTCATGGAAAATCAAAGGAAGAAGGATGAAAAAGTTGCTTAAGAAAGAGGCAGTTTTGGAACTCAACATAGCCCCACTACGAGACTATTGCATGTCCCCATGCAATCAAAATTGTAAACATCCTCCTTCTACTGCATTTTCTCTGAGACTTCAGCCAAAACATCCAACCTTTTCTTGCTTCTCTTTACTACAACTACCATCCTAGGCATCCTCATGAGGAATCTATATTTGAGGTTAATGAGAGCCTAGTTTAGCTTCCTGTTTTTCCTCTTTAATTTTCTGTTCTTCTTATGCCATAGACCCAAATGAGGCCTGGTGTTATTATGAATGATTTTATTCACTCCTATAGGTTCTGTTCTTGCATTGGGACCCATCACTCTTATTCTCTGCGTTTCTTCAAATTTCCTTTACTGTCTGCTTGTAGAACACTATGTATATGAAAGTGGTATATGGAAGCAAATAAAAAGTTATGGATACGAGGATGAAATAACAGAGTATGTGGAAGAAAAACGATAGATGGGGGGATGAAACATATAGGGTATATGAAATAGGGAAATTGTACATGGGAAATAGTGCATAAACTGTATGGAATGGAGTGGCTGCACATGTATACTATGTGGAAAATAGAGTTTTGCTATACACAGAGAGAGAATAAAAAACAAAACGAATGATTGTGTGCTCACTGTGTCTGAGTGCTTGTATACATAAGAAGGTTGCAGAAGTAAAATCGAGGAACTCGGTGTAATAAGGAACAATAAGGTTGTGAAGGGCCGTATCCAACTGGGTTAAGTCATGTAATTAGCTGTTAAACAGGTGTAATGGAGAAGTACAGTGAAGTACGAGTTAAAATTGGAGACCAAATCATGAGACTGTCAGGCATTAAAGTCAGAAGGCATGGTTGAAAAATCACGGCAATCAAATTGCATGATGACAAGTCAAGGAGTAGTGTGATTATACAAATTATACAACTTATGTTTTATATTGCTATTTGAAATAGGTTTTTATTCTCACCTTTAGAACATACCTTTCCACTTGCTAACCTTTTGTTGTTTGCTTTTTCAGGTGCTTAGATGTTGATGTGTCTTCAAAAGTTGCTTTCTCCTCCTCCAATACCTGAATATGAAATTTATTATGAACTGGCCTTTTTATTTTTTGAGCTAATGATCAAACTATTACACCAGAGTCAGATTGGCTGCAGAACATGATTAGCCGCGGAACATGAGAATAGTTGTGGAATGTAAAACAAAGAATAGAATGTGACTTTATGAATGAACGAAATGGAGATGACTGTGTGGATGAAAATATGACAGAATCAAAATGAGAAATGGATATAGAAGAAATGTTGAAGAAGAAAAATTTATTGGTGGTGGAGTGGAGTGAAACTTGCAAAAATAAAACAGAATGGAAATGAAGTAAAACAATGAATTTTAGAATGCACAATAAGTCACCATTTTTTGGAAAATATAGGGTGTCAGAATATTCTGATTTTCACCCTGTATTTTTTGTATAAGCATGCCAATCAGTGATTGGTTTCAACCTTATACAACTATTTATTATTATTATTATTATTATTTTTTAAGCAATGATGAAAATAACAAAGACTAAGTTGGCGGAGAAGAAAGATTTTTCTTCACCAACTTCATTTCAGAATTATTTTGAGAGATCTTGATGAACTACTTTGAGATTGGTTTTTGATAAATTTTCAACCTATGACCATTCATAAGGAGAGGAGTTTGATGCTTATCTATTGTTTTGATTCTTACTGCTCCATTACTGAAAACTGTTTCAATCTCATATGGCCCAAGCCAATGAGTTTAAAACTTTCTTTGAAAATCCTTAAACTTTGAATCAAATAATAGTGCCCAATCTCCCTCTTGAAACCTTTTGTCCTTGATGTACTTGTCCTGCCACTTAGCCCTCAGTTGCTGAACTAAACCAGTCCTTTGAACAACTTCTTGTTTGATTTCATCGAGTTCATTTAACTGCTCCATTCTATGCTTTTGAGCTTCTGATAAATCCATCCCCAACTTGACCACCATCTTGAAAGTTTTAACTTGGAACTCTATGGGGAACATGACTTGTTTTCCATAAACAAGTTCATAAGGTGTATGTCCTGTTGTGTTCCTCCATGTAGTTCTATAGGCCCACAAGGCTTTAGGAGGCCTATCTGCCCAATCTCTTCTATGTAGATGCACAGTCTTGGTGAGGATTCCTTCAATCACTTTACTTGTAGACTCCACTTGACCATTTGCTTGTGGATGATAGGGAGTGGATTTCCTATGCTTGATCTTGTACTCTTCCATAAGCCTCTCCATCATTTTGGATGTGAATTGAGTTCCCCGATTTGTCACAATTTCTCTTGGAACACCAAAGCGAGTAAAAATATCATCAAAAAGAAAACTAACTACAGATTTTTCATTAGAAAAAAGTAATGCTCTAGCTTCTACCCATTTGGTGACATAATCAGTGCATAACAATATATAATTTTTCTACTTGGATGGAGGATTAATAGGTCCAATAAAGTCTAAAGCCCATTTTTCAAAGGGTTCGATAAGTACCTGAGGTTGTAATGGAATTTCATTTTAGGGGGCAGGTTTCCCTACCCTTTGGCAGCTATCACACCTTCTGACATATTCTTTAGCATATCTGAAGATGGATGGCCAATAATATCCTAAATAAAGGATTTTATAGGTTGTCCTCTTGTCAGCAAAGTGTCCACCACATGGCTCGTCATGACATGCTTTGAGAATACCAGGCATTTCTTCCTCCCTGACACACCTTCTGATCATAAGATTTGGCCCTGTTTTATACAATTCGTTAGTGATCTATGAATATCTTGCACTATTTTGAATAATATTTATTTTCTCTCTAGGAAATAAATGTGAAGGTAACTTCCCTGTAACCAAGTAGTTAGCAACATCTGCAAACCAAAGAGTTTGAGTAGTTACTGCAAATAGATATTCATCAGGAAACTTATCCTCAACCGGAGAGTCTTCTTTGATATTCTGAATCCTGGACAAGAAATTAGCAACTATGTTTTGTTTTCCAGGTCTGTCTAGCATAGTTTTATTTAATTCTTGCAAAGGTAAAAGCCATACTGTAACTCTGCCATTAGTAATAGGTTTATTAATCAAATATCTAATTGCAGAGTGATTTGTATGAACATAAGTTTCATATCCTGTTATATAGTGTCTAAACTTGTTAATTGCATGAACAATAGCTAAGAACTCTTTTTCAATCACAATATAATTCAACTCAGTGGGAGTCAAATTTTCACTTGTGTAGTAAATGGCATAAGGAATCAAATATTTTTGTCCCAATACAGCCCCTAGAGCTATATCTAAAGCATCTGTAGAAATATGGAAAGGAAGTTTCCAATTTGGTCCTCTTAAGATAGGTGCTTCAGATATTTTTTCTTTCAAGGTTTCAAATGCAATTTGGCATTCAGGATTCCACTTGAATTCACAATCTTTTGTAAGCAATATGAAGAGTGGAGATGCTAATTTGGTAAAGTTTTCTATAAACCTTCTATAATATCCTGTAAATCCTAGAAAACTTCTAACATCTTTTTGGCAAATTGGAATTGGAAACTTAGAGATGACTTCAACTTTTGATTTGTCTACTTTAATCCCATCTCCTGAAATGGGATGTCCTAAAACAATACCTTCGGTAAACATCATAAAGCATTTTTCATGGCTTAGTGAAAGGTTTGTTTCTTTACATATTTTAAGGATTTTTTTTCCAAATTTTCCAAGGCTTCTTCAAATGTGTTACCATAGATTGTAAAATCATCCATATATACCTCTACACAATCATGTATTAGATCAGAAAAAATTCCTAGTACTGCTCTTTGGAATGTTGCTAGTGCATTACATAACCCAAAAGGAAGCACTCGGTAGGCAAAAGTTCCCCATGGACAAGTAAATGTAGTTTTATCCTTATCTTCAGGTGCTACTTGAATTTTATTATAAACACTAAAACTATCCAAAAATGAGAAATACTTTTTACCTACTAATGTATCTAATACCTGATCTATAAAGAGCAATGGTGTTAGAAAATTATATATTACGAAGCAATGGAACATGTAAAATATTGCAGAAATATAAACATAGAAAACACATAAAACAAGAGAGACATAGATATATGTGGTTCACCTAATTTGGGCTACGTCCATGGAGAAACAACCAGTCCTTCCCTTTATATTATCTAGCAAACTGAAGAGATACAACCTACAACAGATCCGCTGTAACACCCTCTTTGCTCTCAATCTCCTCTCTCTTCCTCACTTAGAATTACAGATCTATATAGACACAATAGAATTCCCTCATATATAGTGAGGGGTTGCCTTCTAGGACAAAAAACCCTAAATTAAACATAACTTCTACCGTCAGATCATCCGCCTAGTGAACAACCCAGATTGACTAGAAATTACTAGACTTTTACAAGGCAATTTTTCATCTATTTTTAGCTTCGGGGGTGTTGCCCCTGAACCCCTGCTAGGGGACCGCTAGCACCTGAACTCCCTAGTCAGGGGGGATTTTCCCCCCCAGACCCCCGCGGGGGGGACAAGTCTCCCCCCGCACCCCCCCGTGTGGAGGGGTGTATAGTCTTCCTGGGGTATACATCCGGCTGAAACCTTTGAATACAGAAGATAATCAGGCTCCACACCCAACAAAAGGAAAGTGATTTTTCAATGTTGCTTTATTAAATTCTCTGTAATCAATGAACACCCTCCATTTACCATTCTTTTTAGGCACAATGACGAAAGGAGAAACCCATTGGCTATCTGAGATTGGGTAAATGAAGTTTACATTGAGTTGTTTTTGGAGCTCTTCTTTCACAATCTCCCTAAGATTTGGATTCATTCTTCTTTGAGGTTGTCGGATTGGTCTACTATTTTCCTTAATTTAGATATGATGGATACAAGTCTTAGGATCAATACCTTTCATATCAGTATACTCCCATGCAAATGCAACATAATGTTTTTGTAATATCTTGGTTAGCTCTTCTTGTTGTAGTTTCTCCAAGTTTTTGTTTATGTTCAATGTTCTACTTGGACAAATTTGAATTGTAGAGCTACCAAATTCTTCCATAGAATAGACAGACATCTACCTAGATGACAAGTATTCAACATTATATTTTTCCTGGAATTGTGCATGATCATATTCTGAAGATGTTTCAAAATTTTCCAATGTGTTCAAAATTTGACTATGTTCACTAATTTCTAATATAGTAAAGACAGGCTGAATACCATCTTCATCATCAATCCACTCCTTGTCATCTATTTATGTAATTGCTTTTTCTGGAGGATACAAAGTAAATTTCTTTGTTGAATTACCATCAGAAATGTACATGTCACCTGATCTACAACTAATAAAAGCATCAGCTATGGCCAGCCAAGGTCTTCCTAAAATGAGTGGATGTCCTCCTAAATTATTCTTGGGAGTTAACATCATGAAATCAACAGGATATTCCCAAGGATCTAAGGAGACTAAAATGTCTTCTAGCACAACATCTAGTTTGATTACTGATCTATTTGCAAGTTGCAGTAAGGCAGGTGCGTAAAGAAGGTTAGGAAGTTTAAGATGCTCCATAGTTTGTCTACTCATAATATTTATTGCTGCCGCTAAGTCAATCAATGTGTTTGGAATTTCAATCCCATTTATATGTGTCTTGAGAATTGGATTTCCTAGTTCTACATATTTTTGCATGGCAATATTTCCCATCATGATATCTGTTATTTTTCCTACCAGGTGGATTCTTTTTGTGTCTCTTGGTTTTCTTCCTGTTCTTTTGATGCTCAACTCCTTTATTGTTTTCACTAGAATTGGAATTTCTCTAATGGCTTGTAACAAAGGAATATTGATACAAACATTCTTCAATTCATCTAGGAATTCATATTTTGCCAACAAGATCTATTTTTCTACTCCTCTATCAATTTGCATTCTCTTAAGAAAAGGAGATGTAGAAGTAGATGCTGGTTGCTCAATTATAGGAGTTGTGTTTATTGACTCTTTTTGTTTTCCTTCTTCAGTAGTTTGGTTTTGGAGGGATGTTCCCTCAAAACTTTTATTGACTTTTAGAGAATCCTCCTCAGAAGAGTCTTGTTCTTGAATATCTATAGAAGGTTTTTCCTTTTGTAATATCCTACCAGATCTAAGTTGAACATCATTAAGATCTAGAGGAGCAATCATGTAAGTAGGAAATTGTTGTCCTTCTACCATGTAAGCATTCTGAGGGTTTTTATTATTGGGGTTTGGCAAAGGTTGGGCTGGTAATTGATTTTGTTTTTGTTGAAATGGAAGTAAGAGTTAAGGATTTTGACTTTGTTGTGGACATTGTTGTGGAAATGGCAATGAAAGGTGAGTGATTTGATTTGGAAGTTGTGGTCGCTGATTTTACTGCTGATTTTGTGGGGGAGGATAGCTCTGATAAGATGGAGGATATTGATAATATTGAGCAAATATCCCATAAGGATTTTGTATCCCTTGTGCCCATGGTTGAGATTGATATTGATTTTGAGGTTGAGGCCAAGGTTGCTGCCAAGAATTCCAGTTTGGTGGGGGCTGAAAATACATTGGATTGTTAAATCCTTGATTTTGTTGCCCCTACCAAGGTCTTCTTGCAACAAAACAAAGAGGTTCTAAAGAATTTGTGACTGTTTCTTCTTGAAAGACAACCTTAAGACCCGGGATTGAACGAAAACCCTTGGTCTCATGACTTTCTGAACAAATCATACAAGTTTCTACAATTTTTGCATCTAAAGGGCATTCCCTTAAAGCATGTTTCTTTCTTCATTTTGGACAAAAGATGGCTAAGGTATCAACCTCTATTTTCTGCTTTTTTTTATTTTGAAGGTGTCTAGCTATTCACTGAGGCTCCCTAAAATGTCAGTTTTAAACTCATCAAGCATATTTCCGATTTCTACCCTACTTACAGACCCGGTTGCAGATTTGTTTGCTCTAACAAGAGAAGGATCTCTTGGTCCTTTCCCAGTTTTAGATTTCCCTCTTGAGAGATGAACACATAGTTCTGCTATGTCACTCAATGGAAGTTGAGAGATGTCTCCCTTCCCCATCATGTTAAGAATATCTATCCATTCATCTCTAATGGCCTTTAACAAAAGAGCTTTCAAATTTTCTTCATCTAAATTGTTAATTTTTTCTCTTTTCAAATTGTAGTTGAATCTCTTAAGAAAATCCTCTATATTTTCATCTTCCTTTTGTATCATTTTGAACACTTCATCCTTATGATTGGTAGGCATACAATAATCCAAATATCTATCTAAAAATTCCTGTTTCATGTCATTCCAAGTTCTAATGGATTGAGTTACTAACTCCATAAACCATTTCAAAGCAGCCCCTTTTAGTGTTGAAGGGAACAATTTGAGTTTTTGAGAGTCTTCTAGATAGTCATAGGTTCTTCACAAGACTTCAAACTCAAACAAAAATGTTTCAGGGTCCTCACTTCTCAACCCATAAAATTTTGGGAGGACATATGGTGAAATGTTTTTCAGTGTTGTATGTGTTTCCTCATCTATTATAGGGAATCCAAATGAGTTATCTATTTCCCTATTTCCTCTGCCTCCTCCATTGTTACCTATACCTCCTCCATTGTTTCCTCTACCTCTTCCTCTACCCCTTCCTCTACCCCCTTCTCCAAACAGTGAGAATTGTCCATCTTGTTCTTCTTCTGCCATTATAGTTTTTTCAGAGTCCTCTGGCTCTTCTATTAATGGATTATGGGAGAGAGTTTATACTTCTTCCTCTTCACTAGGTATTCCTACTTCCTCAACTACAATAGGCTCCCCTGTAGAAGTGAAAAAGGTCTTCTCTCCTAGGTCTATTTTAGTAGATGAAGTGGGAGAATCTTCTAACTAAGTTGCCGCCCCTTGAATTCCAGGAATTCTAAGGTTAGGAGTATTAGTTTGGGATGAAGGTGTATCTTTCCTAACTCTTGGTGGAGTAGTGGAGTTGTGAAAATCGAATTTCTACTGCTAGCTATAAATATACCCCTAGAATCTCTTTCTCTATTCATGTCATTGTCTTGTTTTGTTGTTGTTGTTGTTGTTGTTGTTGTTTTTTTTTTTTTTTTTTTAATGAATGTAAGAGATAAGGCTACCTAGTTACACTTCCCCAGCAATGGCGCCAAAATGTTCAGTCAATTTAGTGTCCTAAATTGCTACATAAATTATCAATCCAGGTATTGTAAACTGATGAAGTGTAGTGCACTATATGTGCTAGATGACCCTTTCTTACCTCACTGTTTTTGAGTTTATGTTTGTTTTGGGGTTTTGTTCTTTTGATTCCTAATGTTCTGCAATGTAAACAAAATCTTAATCCACTGCTGCTAAGAACCTAGAGAAATGAAATGAAAGTTAAAAGTGCTTTTAGGCCAATTTTGGAAGTAAAGTTTTTAAACAAGAAAGTGAAAAAGAGAGCTTCTCTTCTTGCTATTATAATTGTTTCCAAAACATTAACTGAAAGGACTTTAAAACTACTATCTACTTAATTACAAAATTAAATTTTTAAATGAGAAAATAAAATGGTAGCTATCTATGATAAATTAAAAATGAAATGAGATTGCGGCTATCTATGATAAACCAAAAATGGAATACTAGAAATAAGATCACTTCTATTGTCTAATCTATTTTCAGAATTAAAGCTTAATAAACAACTGAAGATGGAACTACATCTAAACTAAGTGAAGAACTAAAAATGAATTTGCAATTATTCTATTATGAAAGCAAGGCTAAATGAAGTATTGTTGTCACTCAACTACATAATTCAGGGAGAACGACCTCCTTATGATAACAATCTTGAGAGATTTCATTCTTCATCATTCTAAGAAAAGTAAACATGAAAATGCAAAGACAGCCTCACTCATAAATAAAACAACTCACCACTTAGTCTCAGATTAACCATCAAATGAAAGGGTTCTTGGAAATATCCATTTATATCATGAGTTACTAAATTGATAAGAAAATGGCATTGAACTTCTTAACTCAAAAACTAATGAACAACAATTGCAATGAAAGATTCATTCATAAATACAACATTTCACCATTTAGTTTGCGGATTAACCATCAACGAAAGGCTTTTGGAAACATTCATTTATATCATGAGTGACTACACTAATAAGAAATTGAACTGCTTAACTCAAAAATTAATGAGCAACAATTGTAATGAAAGTCTCATCCATAAATACAACATTTCACCAGTTAGTTTGAGGATTAACCATCAACAAAAGGCTTTTGGAAACACTTATTTATATCATGAGTGACTACACTAATAAGAAAAATACATTGAACAACTTAATTTAAAATTTAGAAACTAAGGAATAGTAGGTGAAATAAATCAAATTATGCTACTAAAATCAATTTAAAAACTATAGTTAAGAGACTAGAAAGCAATGAAAACTTAAAGGACTATTCTACGTTGGAATGCAACTACTCTAAGTTAGTGAAAACAAATGACACAAGCTGTAATATACACAATGTTAGAAAATGATTATGAACACGATGAAAAACAAAATAAATGTACCATTAAACTAAGAAAGACAAACAAAAATAAAATGTACAGAAATACAATGTACCCTTGACCACGCAGGGGACCTCTGCAATGTCTCGGATTATCAACAAGGAATCAACACTTCACACCTTTCAGGTATCCATTGAAAATAGCGTTGTTATATTAAAACAAAACAATGAGTTTCTCACACTACAAAGCGGAAATATGCACTTTTACATAAGCCAAAAACTTGAACTTCTTCTGTGTTCTAAACACTGGTATTTATAGGAAAAATATACAACTCTTTGAAGAGAGAAGTCACCTACAACAAAACACGTAGACAGGTGATGTATATGGAATTCTTGTCTTTGATTGCCTTGAAACATAAATCTTCTAATAGTGGTTGTTGAATTTTGTTTATGCACGTGGCGGATGAGGTCCTTGGCTTCAAGGGACTGCTTTGGATCCAAGACTAAGAATCGTGCAAAAACAGAGTTCTAATAGCCATAGGTTTCTTCTGTTGACTTTCCTTTGACTAGGGTCCTCCTCATCGATATTGGCCAAATGGATAGGATACCATCCATGGTCTGACATTTTCCAAGGTAGCCATGTTTTCTGTTTCCTCTCTTGACACCTGTAACCTACAAAAGCATGGAGATGGTTGTAGAACATCCGGTTAGCTGTGGAATGTGGTTACGTTCCATAGCTAAAAAACAAAAATCTATTCAAATAACAAACATAACAATATAACTTGTAAATCACTGAAATATACTCCTTGAGGCACTGTGTAATGGCTTATGATGATTAAGGATGCATTTTTCATGGAAAAGCAAAGGAAGAAGGATGAAAAAGTTGCTTAATAAAGAGGCAGTTTTGGAACTCAACACCATGCACGATGCTGTCCATATGTCAACATCATATTGGCTTCATGGATCATACTCTTTAGCCGTTGATCCAGATCCCAGGGAGTCTCACCTGGGAGAATCGTGATTTCTTTAAACCCAATGATTGATTGTGTTTCTCACTTTGGCTTGCTAAATTCCCTATTCAACGCGTTCTGGATCTCTACTATCCCTGTGGTTGGGTGGTCATTAGAGTGCTTGATATACCATGTTAATGTGCAATCTTGCAGTGTGCTCACCAATGTAGCGTTCTTAATATTATTGTATGTGACACCTTGTGCTTCCCATACTGCTCTTACCACAAACGAGAATTGGTCCAGATCTTCATTCACTACCCCTCTGAATACTGGCAGTTTGATCGTGCTTGCCATACTGCACTGTGGAGGTGGAGTGGGTGGAGATGGAGGTGAGGGAGGTAAAGTGGGTGGTAGTGTGGGTGGAGGTGGTGACCACGGAATGTGCTTCCTTATCAAACTGACCGCACTTCTCAGAGAGACTTAGTGAACTCTTGCTCGCTCTCTCGTGAGGGTCAAATGAAGGGACTATTTTCTAATTCTTTGCTACTTTTGTAGATCTTTCTGCTCCACGTGGTCCCAAACATTAATCTATTCGCATGACCCTTTTTTCACACAATAGCATCTTAATCCAAGTATTCAAAGATTTAATATACTTACCTCATGGTCCTTTGAGAAAGCGTAATTTTGCCTTGCTGTAGCTCACAGTTGTGTCTACCGCAATCTCAATGATAAATCCCCCTATTATCCGTTCGAGCCAATGGTCCACAACTCGTGCGATCTTATCTTTTGATGCTTCTAGTTTGTGCACTAATTATGGAGTCCACTCTATTGGTCTGATGAGCTTACACCTTCCCTGACTATCTGCTAACTTCACGATCCACTCATACATCTCAGAAGGAAAGGATGCAAAGAAAATCTCATGGATTTCTATATACACATAGTGCTTCAACCATTTTTACTTAGATACTTGTGGAGTTCTCTTTTCCAGTTCCGCGAACTCGTCAATATTCTTTTGTAACCACTCTTCAATTTCCTTCTTTGTTGGGTTCCAGTGGCACGGCATCAGACATCCCTTATGCAGATCCCGATCCCAACAACATAGCCATTTGTTGTCTTAGTGGGGTCTAACCCAGGCTCCTAAGTGATTTAGCTAAGCAAATCTTGGTACTACTGGCTCTTTAAGCAACAATCCATGGAGCACGGATTGAGGTCTCACCTAAAGTAGTATGGCAGGGTGCTAGGACCAGGTACCCACACCCTGGGGATGACTGATAGGAGGTCATTGGTACGCAGTCCAACCTTTGCACTTACTATGCTACGTGCACCAATGGGCACCCTGCACCCTGCAATATTGTCTTCGCGCAGTTCTAGCTGCTGTGTGACCCATGTTATTTACCCAAGTCTTCCTTAATTAGGCTCTATTGGCTGATTACTTGGATTGTTTTTATATATAAGCATTCATACAAGTATTTATCAATTGCGCACAATAAATAAACAAAGTAAAAGTAATGCATAACATCAAAATACGGATTCAAGAACAGATGCACAGAGTAAACTTCTCTTTATGAACTTTCAATCCCAAGTACAGACCTGACTCCGCCCTATGCACTCAACTGCAGGGATCCACGCACTCAGCTGCGGACTCTACTAGGCCTCTGCGCACTCAGCTTTAGAGCCTCTTCCTACTACTATGACCTAGTACACTTCAGATTCAACTCTAACCTTGAGCCATGCCTTCACTATTCTATCTATCAGTGCCTCTATTTACACTTAGAGCCTCTCTCTATTTATACAATCCCATGGTTCGCGGACCATTGGTAGGCTGACACAACTTTACATTAAATTACAATATTTTAGGGCAGACAACCCTATGACTCATCCTAGAATTCATGCTCCGTTCCTACATTTCGTGGAGTCTTACAATATAATTGACCAAAACTTGGGCTTTGAGCCCCAAAAATATGTTGCGGGGGATCCCATGCCCAACAACATGTGTAGTTGTTGTGTTGTACTTTATGTAGTATATGCATTGTGTTGTATGCTAGGTGTAGGTGCCTGTATTATGTGGCATTGTACATAGGGTGTAGATGTATGTGTTGTGTTATATATCAGGCATAGGTGCATGTATTGCATGGTGTTGTATGTCGTGTGTGGTTGTATGTGTGTGATGCACACTATGTGTATGTGCACATGGTTCGGGAGAAGGCATTGGGTGTTTGTCGGGTGTGGCAACCGATTTGGTGTGCGTACGAAATAAGGACAAAGGTAGAAGCTAAATATTGATTAAAGGATAAGTATCAATATTTTATTTCAGTTTTATTATGCATGTGATTTATGCTTATGGTTTATTATGATTACATGTGAACTATGATTCTGGTTTTGATGGTTACATGCGATTTATGATTTTGATCTATGATGGTTGTGTTTGAGCTAACCAAATGTGATATGTTTATTTATGATGATTTGATCAAACAGTTAGTTTGACTTATTGTGACAGGAAGTAAACATGATTGCAAGTGTACCTTATTGACAAGATACCAATGAGGTATGATGTGAATTTATTTCAATTTATTTTAAATCTAATAGAATTTATGTGCTTGGTATAGGAAGCACGAAAATTCCCAGTTGGTTGGTCAAAACTGACTGCAATAATTAGTAGCATCATTGAAAGGAATTGAAATATGAAGTAGTATGCTGGTAAAGCATTAAGAAGCAGGACCATTGTGGGACACTGGTACCCAATAATGTCCATTGATTTCCATGAGCATTCTATGACTGGTATGATGGTTTTAAGGTAGGGATATGCCTTGGTTTTTGTATCTTTCGATGCGAGGAAGCCTTGCCAAGGGATGGAATTCCTAGGATGGGGGTGCCAGCAGAACTTGGAAGGTGAGTGACCAAACAAAAGGGGGTGACTGGATTTCCCGAGGGACTATCTAATAGAGAAGGGAATGTTTGTGATGGATTTATTTTTGGTTATTAGCATTTCCAGATTGAACAAGATGCACATTGGGAGTGTGCCCTGGAAAAATGAGCGGTGATTATTCACTGAGAGGAAAAGTGGCGTAGGATTGTAGCGCTGGACATTGGATGTAGATTTGGCCTTGTAGTGGATTATGGAATTCATGGGAAATAGATGAATCTTGGTATTACTTTGAGGGTGGAGGTGTGAGCCTCTGGATTCCCTTTTTGCGAATGCAGACATCATATCCATTTTAATATTTGCTAGTTGAGCAAATGTGCATATGTATATATGTGTGTATTATTGTAAATACTGTATCAAGCTAGATTTATAAAGTTCCATAGGCAGTACGATTATTTTCTAGGTGAAGCAAGTGTGTATGTGTGTGTATGTGGTTATTATTGTAAATTCTGTAATGAGTTGTGTTATAAATCTCTAGTAAACGGTATGTGTGTCATGTTTTAGCAGATGGTCATTGTAAATATTGAAACGAGCTATGTTATAAAGCTTCATGGGAAGTATGTTTTGTTTTGAGTGGTCTTGTTCATTATAGGTGTCATTGAACACTGA
Source organism: Pinus taeda (assembly GCA_000404065.3). Lineage (NCBI taxonomy): Eukaryota > Viridiplantae > Streptophyta > Pinopsida > Pinales > Pinaceae > Pinus > Pinus taeda. The sequence goes on from APFE030296145.1 coordinate 81,264, forward strand.
GGAAGTTGTTTCCCCAGGGGGGGGGGGGGGGGGTTCTGTAACAACCCTGGTTAAAAATTCATGGAAAAATATATAAGACCACAATCATGGGACATGTATTCCATGTTGAATGGTGGGAAGAACATCATAATGGGTGTTCATTATGGTTATTATGGCTAAAGGAAATTGGCAAAGACAATGGTAAAGGCTTTGGAAAGGAAAAGTGGAATTTTGGCACATTTATTTACGAAAATAATGGAAATTAGGAGAAAAGGAAGGTGAAAGGTCATACGTTTCATGTGAGGAAGAAAATGGAGGAAAATAATGGAAATTGAAAAAAATAGAAGTCTCATGGATAAAAGGTTTATGAGGATCAGTGGGTAGGCTTGGTGAGTGTAAGTTTTTGATAGGTTTTAGTGGAGATCTCTTTTATTCTCTCTCTCTCTCTCTCTCTCTTGGACACTTCGAGTTTTCTTGGAGCACTCTTGGAGGAGTGTGGCATACTTGGAGTTTTGGAGCAAGAAGGAAAAGGAAGAGCAAGAAAGTGCAAGAGGACATTGGGATTAGTAGCTACAACAAAATTTTCTTGCTGTTACCGAGTTGCATGTGTGCCTTCCTCACTAGTTTTGGCATGCATGTGGTTTATTGGTCATGATCTGTCACTGGCATGGAGGATTTCCTGGATTGGCAGTGGACTTTCCTAGCCTTTCCATTTCCTGGATAACTATGAAGATTGTGTGTTTATTTCTTTGTTTTGTTTTGGATGGTTCTCATGTTTCCTTTAGCTTGGGTTGAGTTAGTAGTTCCTGGAAGCCCTACTTGGAAAAATGATTTAGGAGCCCTGTAACAACTTGGGTTGAGTTGCTAGTCTTGGAAGCCTTGGTTGGAAAAATGCTCTGGAAGCCCTTGGTGGGTTTAATTACTAGTACTGGAAGACCTAGTTGGAAAAAAAACTCTGGAAGCGCAGATAAGTTATGGGTTGAGTTACTAGTCCTGGAAGCCTTGGTTGGAACAAATGCTCTGGAACCTTGGAAGGCTTGGGTAGAGACCAATCTAGTGATGGTTTTGTGATGTCTGATAATGAGGTGGAATCACTATTTGATGGGTTGAGGTGGTTGGTCTTTGGAAACCTTGAATGGTTTGGATTGATGTGTTTTATGAGATCCTACGTTCATGCTTGTAATATGGCATGGGGGTGACTGGTTGAAAGAAATATTTGGTTTAGCCATGTCTATGGTTGGGTTGTACATGGAGGTCCTGAAACTATTTAGATTTTCCTATGTTAATAACAGCTAAGTTATCTTACTTTTGTACTTATTTATATATGTATTTTATGGTTTTTATCTCACTATTATTCTCATGGTTTTATGTTGGTTATAAGCAAGGTTAATTGACTGGTTCATGTCATGGTTATTTCATGTATTTACTTGTAATTGTTAAAATGATAGATGCAATATCTAATTGATGTCATAATATTTCAAGGTAGAAGGTAGTGATCCTTCTTATCATGTCTCATAAGAGTTTTCAGTCATTCATGCTCTGACTTGTATCCTAGACCTTGTTAAAATTATGGATGCAAGATCGAATCTGTGTCATTATAGTTCAAGGGAGAAGGCGATGATCCTTCTTGTCATGTGTCATAAGTGTTTTCAGTCATTCATGATCTGTCTTGTATCCTAGACTTGTAGATTGCATTGATGCCAAGTGTTTGACAGAATGTCAATCCCAGTTGGGGATGGCTAGGCCTAGTCCTAGAGTTATTTTTTGGTTTATTAGTATTGTCATCATGTGTTTAATGGATTCTAGAAGTTACAACAAGTTCTGGGTATGGCTATAATTTTGGGCTTGAAAAGTTCCTTAAGTCCAGTGGAATCTGGCACAGGTCTACTGGAAATAGCCCCTGGACACATGCATGTAGGCTTGTGGGAGTGTCCAGAGCTCTCTGGATGCTGGCATGCCCATATCATGGGAGTTTCTAGAGGCTTAATAGCTTAAAAAATTAGTGGGACCTAGGGGCATGATACCTGTGTGGTTGGGATGGCTCCTAGGAGCGTTGTTGTTGATGTGGAAGCTATGCTTGATGTGTTTCAACCGATTCCACTTCCTTAAGGTCACCTAGGAGGTTGAATCATATCATAGTAGCCTCTTGTCACATTTTTACCCCAGTTGGTTGGTTACTTGGGTAGATGTGGGAGGAAGGTGTTATAATGGAGGTAAACAAAGGTATAAGGCTGGACTTGTGGAGAAGGGATTTGCACAAAAGAAAGGTATAAAATTTGATAAAATTTTTCCTCATGTTGTTAAAATTATTTAAATTAGAACTATTTTAAGTTTAGTGGCAGCAGAAGATTTACATCTTGAGAGTTAGATGTAAAGATAACCTTTCCCCATGAGGATTTGGAGGAAGAAATATATATGCAACAACAACAAGGGTATGAGGTCAAAGGGGAGGAGAAATTAGTGTGCAAATTGAAGAAGAGATTGTATGGCTTAAAATAAGTTCCAAGGAAATGGTATCTAAAATTTGACAGGGTTATGTTTGAACAAGGCTATACTAGATGTCACTTTGACCATTATGTTTATCTTAAAAAGAAAAATGATGGCAGCTATATTATATCGTTATTGTATGTAGATGACGTGCTTATTGTAGGGTCTAACATTCAGGAAATAAATGTGCTCAAAGGAAAATTGGAAAATTCATTTGCAATGAAGGATTTGGGTGCTGCAAAACAAATTCTTGGTATGAGAATAACTAGAGATAGGAAAAATTGCAAATTGACATTGCCTCAGAGTGAGTACATATAAAAGGCATTGGAAAAATAATCAGTAGAACTTTGGTTAGCCATTTCAAACTAAGTAAGGAGATGTGTACGAAGACCCAGGAAGATATGGATTATATGTGTAAAGTCCCATACACATCAGTTGTTGGAAGATTATTGTATGCAATGGTATGCACAAGACCTAATATTGAACATGCAGTGGGAGTTGTAAGCAGGTATATGAACAATTCAAGAAGATGATATTGGATGGCAGTGAAGTGGATTTTCAAGTATTTTAAAGGTACTACAAAGCAAGAATTATGTTTTGGAGGTTCAAAAATTTCTCTACAAGGATTTGTTGATGCATATATGGAAGGTGATAGAGATAACATGAGGATCACCACATGGTATGTGTTTACAATAGGTGGAACAACTATCAGTTGGGTTTCAAAATTTCAAAAAATTGTTGCACTTTCAATAACGGAAGCAGAGTATCTTGCTGCTACAAAGGCTAGTAAATAAATGATTAGGTTACAAAGGCTTATGGATGAGTTGGGAAAGAAGCAGGAGATGAGCAAGTTATATAGTGACAACTATAGTTCCATTCATCTTGCAAACAATTCACCCTTTCATTCCAAGACTAAACATATACATCTCAAGTACCGTTTCATGCAGTCAAGGTTGGAAGATGGACAATTGAAGTTGGAAAAGATACACACTAGCCATAATCTTGTATACATATTAACAAAAGTTGTAACCATGGATAAATTGAGATTCTTCTCAGTTTCAGTTGGCCTTCAAGTATGATGATGAATGTGAGAAACAACCAGGTCCAAATTGGAAGGATTGTTTAGCAAGTGAAGCAACGATGGAGTATATATAATCAATCTCTAAATGGGAGATTGTTGGATGTGGAGCTTGAATATGTTCTTGATTTAGAGGTCTTCTTTCAACTGCATTTGTATCCCAATCCCCAACGGGGGGTGGGGGGGGGGCTTTCCCCCCTACTATTGCTGTTTGGAGGATCCTTGGGGGGGTTGCATGTTTGGAGCCCCCATTATAGATGAAAAAATGCCTTGTAAAATAGTGTAATTTCTAGTCAATCTGGGCAGTTCATTAGGCGGATGATCTGATGGTAGAATTTATGTTTAATTTAGTGTTTTTTTCCCTACAAGGAAACCGCTCAACTTATATGAGGGAATTGTATTGTGGATGTGTATTATTAATCTGAGTGAGAAAGCGAGAGGAGACTGTGTGAAAACGAAGATGGAATTATAGTGAATTTGTTGTAGGTTGTATCTCTTCATTTTGTTGGGTAATATAAAAGAAAGGATTGGTTGTTTCTCTATGGATGTAGCCCAAAATTGGGAGAACCATGTATATCTATGTCTCCCTTATTCTATGCATTTGTATATTTGTGTTTCCATAATATTTTGTGCATTTCATTACTCTGTTAATTAATTTCTAACATGGTACACCCATTGTCTGCCGCTACAAGTGGATTAGTGTCTATGTCATGGGAAGAGGTGGCACACCCATAATAAGACCCTCGAAGCTCCTAGAAACCTCATGAAGACTCTGAGTGTCATATGCCTCTTCGGTGGGTGTTGTAGCACTAGGTAGCTTCTCTTCACACTTTGCATGTTGGAGCCCATGCGTAGGATGAAAAAGCACCACATTTGTCTCATGTCAGAGCTCATGTTAGATTGTTTAACCCTAAAATTTTTTTTTATATAAGTCAAAAGATAGTTTTTTCACTGAATTTCATTCTTACCTATCAGTCCCCACTATGTACCAGGTGGCAAGATCAACTCTGGATTTCCTGAATAAATCATCCCAACATATGGGAAGCTCTCAATAACTGGAATCTAGGATTGTAGCTAATCAAATAAGTCTGCATCAAATTAGTGTTTAATAGGTCCACCTCCCATTTGAGGTAATAAGGCTTCCCATCTCTCTAGTATGGGTTCTCTTGGAACTTCTATATCCAGACTCACCTGTGGTTTAAGAAGAGGCACTTTCTCTTGCATGAAGGCTACTATCAGTGTACCATATCCAAACTCTCTTTGGGCCAGAGTCTTGCATGTTGTCAATTCTACCATTAGTCAGTTAAGGACACTCTCGCACAAATTAAAAACCTGCAGGTGCAAGAAATCAAATGCCAGAAGCATCTGGGATTTTGTGGCTACATGTTGGCTCTTAATGCCTTTTAGTCGAATTATCATCCAAAATATTGACGTCAATCATCTTTCCCTCACTCATTCTATTAGAATTTTGTAAATGACTTTAAGTATGCCTAACCTGCAATAAGTGTTGATTAAATCATTAGTGGTTCTTGGATTTGCTCTCCCTCCTAATAATTTTGCTTGTGCACCTCTGTATGAAAACCTGTTGAAGAAATATATGTCATATCTGTCAATTGAGAGTTCATGGTTGCCATTGCTGAAAACTCAGTGTTCATCCCACTACTTGATAATCCATGCCAAGAGTTCCTCCTGAGCCTTCATTAGATCAAGTCTAGCATACTTTAGTAAACTGCATCGTCCTAGAGCAGCCAAACATGCTGGATCATTTAGTAATTTACAATTCTTCCCGGTCATGAGCTCTTTCTCTCTAGAGGCTCATTTTGATTAGATGATTCCTACATAATTAAAAACCCTTGGTTAAATTTTTTTGGTCACACAACCTTGCAGTTTGAAGAATTTTATTTTTTCTTGCACCAGCTCGGTTAATATGGACACCCTTAAGCCCATAATGCGTGCTAATGTGCCAACCCAACTCAAGAAAGGTGTGTGCACGCGACCCTCTAACCTAGGTACCCGCACTACCCACCTAAGCCATCTAGGGTGAGCCTAAAAACTAAAAATCACTCATGAAAAACATTAATTAAAGAATAAAATGAGAGAACAAGAACACTACTCTTACTTGGAATTGACAAGAAGTTGAATGGTTTCTTGGATTTCTCACAACAATCCTCAGAAGATATCCCACTCTTTCACCTTCAAAATCTCTCACCAAACTCAAACTAGTACAAATGAGGACCAAAATTCCTTTTCATAAACTTTAGAGGTATGACTAAACTCAATTTTTGTCATTTTTGAGCAATTTTTCCTTGTTTTTGTTTCTAAAGATACTAGTAACTATATTGCAAATATTTTTACATGTTCTAATGTTTTCATACATGAATTTCTCTAGAATTGACCAACATTGACTCAGATTGAGCTTTCTTTTTAGGGACTTTTTCTTGCTCATTAAAAGAAAAATCCCCGAGTTACCTTCTTTGGGCTCATAAAACTCCTACGAAAACGATTTGAGTGATTCCTTTTCTATCTTTTTCTCACTCTAAACTGAAAAGGATACTATGAGTTTTCTTTGCCTAACTTAGTTAATTTTTTTTATGGAGAATATGGAGTTCACTTTGTTCCCCTCGTACTTGTAACAAAATGAGGTGGGCATCTATTAAGCATAGGTTTATCACTTTATCCATACTCAATATACTAACTACGGAAAAAGAATTGTGTCAGGTATAATATTAACCCTTTATCAACCATGACAAAAGCACCCCCTTGGAGTCTTCTTTACGCTCTTTTCAAACTCTCTAAATGTGAAAAGGCTGTTGATTTTACCATTTTTGGACTTATTAAACCCAAGCATATTGGGAAAAATGGGACGAAACAATAGTTATACTATCTATATTTTGAAGGAATCTTTGGTAGCAGTATCTTCTCAATCCCTTAAACATGGTACCTTCCCAACATACTCCTCTTTTTTCCAGCTTCTCTACTATCCCTACTATTTTATGAGTCTTTCCGTGATACCTAGATGTCCCTGCACATTTGTGTCTAGCTCCTCTTCGTGTTCTTCAATTTAAGTTTCCTAGTCTTCCTAGTGTCGTGCCTTCTATTGTTCAAAAGATCAACCTACTCTCAGTTTCTTGTATTGACCATTTTCTCATATGGCATATTTTCCTTGACTCAATTCATCCTGTTGTTCTAAACTATCTCCAAAGCAATTCCCTTATCCTATTTCAAATCAATTGATGTAGGAATCCTTATTTCCTACCTTTGATAGGTATCTTTCTATTGAATTTAACATCTTATCTAGGAAGTAGATTGAGAAGTATTTCAGCAACCTGGAGCTTGTAGTCATTAATGGTAGGTGTCCGTGCATTCGATTGGGGGTTTTCATTATTGGATTCCACTTGAATGGTTCTATGAGTGCTCGACGCAAAATCATTTTATTCACAATCGATAGAATGTATTGTGCATATTGGAGACCATCATTCCAATCCATGGCCATCGTCGAATCTATTAATGGCTTTCATCATTAGCCGATAATCAAATGATTTATTACATGTTCGACTTCATCTCATTTATTCACATGTGCATAAATATGCTATTTCAGAAGTAGTGATGATGAAGACCTTTGGTAGAGGCCTACAACACTCAACCTATTTTTCCTCTCCCAAGCTCTGATTATTATTTTCGGTGACATATTATCATATTGATCACATTACGACATATATACACATTACACCTATCAGTGGAAACAATAGTCATACCTTCATTATATATCATTATGGTTTTAATATTGAGCATGGGAATGCCCAACTCACGACTTGATTTTATATTTTGACATATGTTTATTGTTCATAGGTCTCCTTTAGTTCTGATGCTCTGACACTATCTCTCTTTAGTTGCATTATATAAAGTATTTCGGCCATCGTCCTATTCTATGACCTCACACTTTAGGGGGCATCTGTTACACTAGAAAATATCTCCTCATCATCTTAGAGTATAAGACTAACTTGGATTGGAATAAAACCATAATTTGCAGGGATATTTTCCATAGTAACGCACCCCATAAACTAGAAATAAGCATGCTAACACTCGCTATTTTACCATATATATGCACACCTTGTATCATCTATAAGGGCATGTTACTTGAGTTTCATGGGCTCATGAGAAAAAAAACATGTGTTAACTCACTGTCACTCTGTCATTCACTCAAAGTTTACTCTGAAAAAAGATGGAAAGGATCACCTTGAACCTATGTATAGATGTTGCCTATCTTGATAGAGATTAATAAGCATGGGGAAAGCAATAAAGCAAGTAAACATCCTCTATCATTTTGTCTTTTTCCCAATATGAACTGGTGAAGAAATCAGTAAAATCAAAGCCTCCCATTGCCTATATATTGGAGGGTAGGCATTTGTGATCAACATCATAATTCATGCATTGTTATGCTGCTAAGATATTATTTGAGAGAGATTGAGGAGCTAGGAGCAGGAGGAAGGCTTGTTGCAACATTTCATGGTTGTAATCTTCCTTCATTGATTTAATAATATAGATCTACTCTTTGTCTACATCATGGTCAAATGCTCACATTTTACATGTTATGCTTCTATGTTTTAGACTAATTCTTTGATACTGCTACATTTGATTTTTATATGTTAGTATGTTGAATTGTTAAGGTTTATATATACTGTGTAGATCACTTGTTGTCCACCCTATGTGCAGGTTTCAATCTTGGAATTGGTTGAGGGTTCCTTCTCTGCCACATTGACCGGTCTAGTAGAACCTTGCGAAGGACAAACATGTCTCCAATCATCCTTGCTTTGTCAATTCTTGTCTAATATTGGTATGATTGAATTTTCTTGCTCGAAAAACTTTAGATCCATTGATTCATCTGCCTTAGGTTTCAAGAAACCTGAGAAGGTTTCTTGACCATCTACCGTGAATTAATACCTACAAAACTTGTTCTTCCTACTTATTAGGGGTTGTTGTTGATATTTATTCACAATTATTTGACATAATTTAAGGACACGAGCTTCATTATGAGGGTAGCCTTTGAAAGGTGTTTGTGTTCACAGAATTTGTGACATATATAGGGAATATGTCTTTAGCCAAGGTTTTGAAGCCAAGTATTTTCCTAGTAGCTTAGGTGGATTGATGTTAGGAGTGGCTTGGAAGCATTCATGTAGACATAGATTCTTGAATGTGATACATATCAACCCTATTATGAATGGTTGATCTTGATTTTAATGTTCCAAGAATGTTACACATTCCCTTTCAGACCCCCTCTTCCCCAAATTCTTAGGTAACAAGTATAAGTGGATATGCATTAGGGTGACCGTGAATTTTTCCCTATTTAGGTTGAATATTTTGGTCTAGAAGCAAATATATAACTCAATGAAGCTGAAAAAATAGGGTCCATTTTGGAATACTCCTGCCCTATCTTTCAAATTGTTGAAGATAAGTATGAAGAACCTTTTTGAGCCCACTTGAGGTCATCATGTCGTTTTAGATTCTAGTACATTATGGTCAACCAAAGAAAAATAAAAAATTGTTGACCAAATCCCCATGACATTACCTATGATCTCATGGTCCTACATATATTAAATGTTTTATACTATTTTTATTAACTTTATCTCATATTTTGGCATGTGATATACTTGCAAAATTCATATTCCTGAGAAAAAATATCACATGTTAGGATTAATTAGAATCGATTTTCCTTGCTCTAAATAAGAGCCTTGATTTCTTTTAAATACATTCTCAATAATTATTTTCTTGCTTTTATATCATACTAAGGAATGTTATATGGACATTGAGAAGTGTTTCCTTCCATTGCATCTCATAAGGAGGAAGTTACATCCTCTGCTCTAGGATTCAACATGAGAAGTGGCTTGGAAACCCTAAGTTAATAACAAACCCTATGCAACTATAAATTCCTCATTCTCTTCTTTTGGTCTGATAAACATCAAAATGTGGAGATCAAACCCATTTCACCATTAATTCCTAATGTTAAAGACAAGGATAAGGACCAATTTGAGGTGATCCTAATTCACCCTTAACTCCTTTTACTCATACCAAATTCTTTGAAGGTAATCACAATCATAATTCTACTCCATAAATGATTTTTTTGAAGCTAATGTGAATTATAATGCTACATTGTGAATCAAAATTAGATATTTAGCATAAATGTTGTCAACCATGGAGTTATATGTTTAGTGTTTTATCATAATTTCTATTTGTTTTCCACCATTTTATTTTACTCACTCCTTTAATGGGATTGGCCCAAACCAAGAAGCCATGCTACCATGTTTTATAACATAGATCTATATTATAAGGCCCTTGTAGTGTGTACAACTATTAGGAATTATGAAATGTTACTTGAACAACTAGAATAGTTTTTAATTTCCATCCTTATAAAATTTGATGTTTCAAATTGTAATTGTTGGCACAAATGAGTCATCAGGGGAAAATACCTTGGGTTCAAGCGTGGAGAGCCAACACTGGTTCGTTGTAGTCTAGGACAATGCTGGCATTTTCACCTTACCCAAGGGGTAAGGAGTCTCACCTGAGGTGTTCTGCGACCAGAACTAAGAAGGGTTCATGGAGTTAAGGAAGCACCAACCGATAATAGATACACAACAGCACATACATAATCAAGATAACAACATACTATTTGATACACAGAAACTACTACATGCATGAATCTTACAGGACATTTTAAATTTTAACTGGGTCACCACATCATACGCACTCATACATATTATGCTAAGCAATGAGTATAAACTTTGCTTTATATTGATTCAACTGTAAAACATTACATGACATCTCGGCATTCAGCATAGGTGATTACAAGGAGTACCCGTTTATAGACTCACGGCTTGTTCTCAAACTCAAAGTTCTTGCTTAACTATGTCTCTGCATTTTGGTACACTCTGCTGCAACCAACTATCTCCTCTGCAACACCAAAAAATAATAGCCTAATCAACCAACCCCTCTTCCTTATGGGCCTTCTCCTTTTATATTTCCCCCTACTTCTTGGATTGCTAGTTCCCACTCGATTGTTATTTCCCTTTGCTGCTACTTCTCCTTCCTGTCCACTCAGCTGCCTTTGTCTTTCGCTAATACCTTGCTGCAACCCCTCTGCAACTGCCTATTTTTGTTTCGCTATCCAGCTATCCTCCTGCAAGCCAACTGTTGCTGCCGCCACCTGTTTCCTCCTTGTTCTTTGGCCAACCAATAAATCAAAACCTTTGTAAAATCAAAACGAAGGCTCGAACATGCCTTGACCATAATTCTTTTACTCATCCCCGAATCAATTCATTTCGATCTTAGCTGGCCCTATTGGTATCTTAATGGGTTCTTCAGTTGGTGGTTGCACTGTCAGTTGTGCTAGCTCTGCTGACTACTGGGCTGGTGCTTCTTTTGTTTTAGTCATTGCTTGTAGGGTGGAATATGCTCCTATTTCACTTTCCTCCTTCTAAGGCTCCCCCATTTGAAATGAAGGCTCCAACTCCAGAACAATTGTCGTAGTTTACTTCTTGAATTCTCTGTACCTATGAATGATAGCTTCCCATCCAGCGAGGATTGTGTTGGCTCGTTGAGTCAAGTCCCCGGCCATATTAGACATTAACTCTGTTGGCCCTTGGCTTTGCAGATTATCCCATTGTTTTCTTTCTTGTGCCCCAAACCTCCTTTAGAGTCAGAACCTACGTACAGATCGATGGGCACAGGTCTATAATCACCTTCTTAGTTTTTGCTGACTCTTCCTTATCTGATCGATTTGGGCATGGATTGCGTTGATCTGGTCATTAATTTGCTGTAGGTGGGTGGAATCTGTTCAATCCTTTGTGTTGGTGAATAATCCCCGTATCTACTCTCTCATGGGGTATACCAGGTGATTTTGTCGCACTAGGCTTCCTAGCTAATCACAGACTCTGTTCATCAGGACATAGCTGTCTGCGAGAGCATTGACTAGTGCTTACTTCTTTTCTTCTACTTCGATGATTTTTCCTTCAATAGAACTCACATATATCTCGATTGGTTTCGATAGTGCTGATCTTATTGTCTCCAATTTCTTTTTCATGTCGGCATTAGTGGCTACTAGATTTGAGAATGTTTCTTGGATATGGTCGCAACAACTTACTGGTGTGCAGGTTGTGATGTTCGTTGGAGCCTCTGTGTTGGCACCAATGATCATTGGTCATAACAATTAGAATTTCTACTTGACCTGGTCAACTTGGGATTGTAAATCTATGTTTGCCCATGTAAGGTGATCTTGCTCTTCCATCACCTCTTGCAGTTGCTTTGTCTGATGCTCATGCTCCTTGGCTAGATCCCCATGAATATTTTCGGCCCTGTGTGTTGCTTGCTATATAAATGTAAATAGTTGCGCCGATGACCAGTGTTGTAGTGTGTCAGCTTGCATTGTGCCGGGCTCTGGGAAATGTTGTTGTATGGGTAGGCCACTTGCTATGGATTTTTCGGAGTGGGAGGCGGGAAAATGAACGTGCTGTGACTGTGGAGTGAATTGGGGAGTAGGGGGAACAATGCTAGGGTTTGGGACCATTGGGATATTTATAGGGAAAATTGGCCGGTATCGTTCAACCTTTTTTCCCTATGAAACAGTGTTTGGGCTTCCCCCTTGTGGTGGGTTCGACCCAAGAAGTAGTGATGCTAGTGATGTTGGCTATGTACCATTGGCAAAAGTGGTACCCTTATCTCACTCTCAACTTTCGTTTCCGTAGTTGTTCGTCGTCGGTCGTAGAAGAGGGTTTTTAACAGGGTCGCGGATGTGGAGGCTATGTGTGGGGAGGATTCCTGCGATTGATGTAAGGTGATGGAGGTGTTACACAGTAATTTGTCACCATTGATCACCGTCCCTGTTATCCCTGTTTTCGTACATTGGAGGATACATTCCGGGACCTGTGAGCAGTGACATAACCTAAAAAAATTTTCATTATGTTCCTCTGAGTATGTACTTCATGTTCCCTGAAGACACCTTCTGCAAATTATCCCTGAAAAGTGCCCTTTTTCCATTGGCGCAGGTACATAGTGTCTTACCCGTGCCAATCACTGAGATCCTCAAAAGGGGGCGCGCCCATTGGCGCTCTGTCCTAGAGCAACACTCGCGCCAACCAAGTTTAGTAATGATTTTTGGCCAACGCGCACCCATATGTTTTTTCCTCTCTTATCATGAAGTTCCTTGAGGGAAAAATCCACAAGATAGAGGTCGAGAGTCATCATTTATCCATGACAACTATCCTCAGTGGCTTTTCAGGGATAATGCCAATCCACAATGGGCGTCCTGGTACATTGTATCTTCCTCCCTTCTCCATCTATAAAAGCCTATCCTCATGCATTAGACAAGCTAGTTTTTGGTGAGTGCTGAAGTAATGCTAGAGTGATAGTAAGAGTTTTGAAGCATAGGGAGGTTATGCTGCCGAAATCCTGAGAGAGAGAAGGTCTATTGCAAGGCATACATAGCTGCTCGCCCAGTCAGAGAATAGGTTTAACGTCCGAACCTTGGTTGTATCTTTCTCTGCCTATTATTCATTAATAGATGACTATCATTATGGTTCCACTCATGTGTCTTTATAATGATGATTGAGTTATATCTTTTCTGATTGATATATAGTTGCA